>JARHVA010000025.1:4932500-5200000 GCA_037957365.1 Torreya grandis | reverse complement strand
GTGACTATATATAAAATTACATGAGATAAGATTACTAAGTTTTACCTGCTATTTTTCCCACTTATAATTATTTTATATTTAAAATAAATAAATAAAATTACAATTTACATTTGTTTTCCTTTTCACAATAATGAATAATTTTATTGCGATATTAATATATAATTCTTATAAATTTTATGCCCACTCATTATATTTTGATAATACTTTAGTCAGAGCTACAAAATATATAACACATGTGAAGATACAAGTTTAGTACCTAGTACAAAGAATAACATTTATAATTAATCAGGGTTGGGAGTTTGATTTTAGTTTTTTCTATATATATATAGACATAATTAAAGTGATTACATGGAGTGTTTTCACTTTATTTGAAAGTGACTAAATGTAGAAATCATTATTAAGGCATAGGTTATTGTACGTACATAAAAGTGTGAATTACCTATTAGATAGAGTAAATTAGCTTGTGTTTTAACCTAATGAGTATTTTTATTTTTAAAAAATATCAAAATAGATCCTCCCAATGGTCTCCTCCCACCCAATAAAATTTCACATCCCCCTAGATAAGCTTCCAACCCTACCTCTTGAAAACCTAGTAGATCTGAGCCCTTATGTTCTAAATATGACTACACAAATTGAGCAAATACTGAAATGTATTCATCAAAATTGTATATCTCACAAAGACCAATTATTTACTTGTAGGTCCTTACTACCATTCCATCATTTATTTCCCATCATCTTGTTGAATACTTAGAACATGTGTTGGGTGATTGGCCGGTCAAGGAAGCAATTAGAAACATAAAGGTAGTAGTAAGTGGTATCCCTAGTCTGAACAACCAATTAATAAATTAATTAGTAGAGGTGAATGTCTCTAACTAATTTATTTGTGTATTGGTAATCACACAACACTAGGTTAAGAACCTATATCTCAAGAGCTTTAGCAGCTCAGATGTCATGTATTTAGAATTTATAATAGAAGCTAGATGTATGAAGAAAGATCCTTCACTTTAGTTGTCTCCTATAAGACAACATCAATATCTAACCCAAAGACTCTCAATCCTATATCATTTGATCCTTTAGTGGTCTTTGATGAGGAGGAGTCTAAGGAAGTATTTAGGTCAAAATAATACTTCTTGACCAAAGGAGATTTCTACATATTTCTGGATTACTACCCAAAACATCAAAAACCTCATGATGGATGTAATAGGATAAAGAGCATATAATTCCTAAATAAATATTGCATACACATACGTAAGAGGGAGAATTACATATGAGTCTGAGGCCCTCTTTAGTGTATATGGATATGTAAGAACTACTTAGCAACAACTAGGTTGGTAGAGTTAGTTTGACTCTTGTGATAACCCATATTTTAATAAGTTATAAGAGGTAAAATTCAAATGTATCTAGGGTTTTTAGTATTTAATAAATTACATGCATAATTCTATCTGTTCAGATGGACAAAATAGGGTTTAAATGAACATCAAAGCTTCAAAAAATGTTTAGATTGGTTTCAATGAATATTTAGGGATAGAATCCTATGTCATATTTATACTCCTATGTCAATGGTAGTGCATTAAGGGCATGGTAATATTCAATCAGAAAAATACATCTAGAACATATAACTAATAAAACATAGATCTTACTCATAAGTTTGAGACAATTTTGAGTAATTGTTATAGTTTAAGACATAACACTAAATAATATATGCTCTCTTTATCCCTTAGTTATACATTGTTTGTTCTAATTAGTGCACATGATTATATTGGTTCAATTCTAATAATTTTTTTACATTTCCAAAATATGAATATTAATGTATTACATTTTAATGTTTATTTATATAGTGTGTTTATGTAACATACCCATTTCACATAAAATACTATGAAATATGTTCATCCTTAATTTATACCTATAAACAAATTAATTTAAATCAGTTACTCAATCACTCATCCATTTAATCTAAGCTCATAACTTTTTAAAGTTTTTAATTCTTAAATCCTCTCTCATTGGGGAAAATCAAGTGTGTTTATTATCATCAGGATAAAATGTTCTAAAATCCAATCCTATAACTTTTTTGATATTTAAATCCCAAATCTTCCCTACTTGAGGCAAAGCAAAATGTGTAGCTTATCTCAGGATGTATCCTTCCCAGATATATCTTGTTTAGGAAAAATCAATCCATCATCATCAATAATCAAAGTGTGCAATATTTGGCTTAATTGATTTAATCTCATCCATAGCTTATTCTCATATATTCATCACATTCACTTTAGCCTCTTCCTCTCTTTTTAGAAAACCATAAGTGTCCTTCATCCTTACATTCCCATTGAAGGGCGAATCATCCATAACTGATTGATAATATTCATAATAGAACGTTCCTTCATACTCCAATATATTTTTTTGTCTTAATATTAATGTGAAAATCCATTACTCCACACATCATGTCTCACAACATTATTTCAAATAAGAGGAAAATGTAGACACCTAAAATCAGACAATTCATTTCAATTTTGACTATCTGCTAATTTCACACTAACATCAACCCCAAATACTAAATAAATCATTTATTTACATTAAAATATGTATTATAACCTTAAATTTTTCATCATCCCTATCTAATTAATCCTTTTTTTCAAAACCATACCCTATCCCACAAAATTCACATCCTATTTCTTTATTTAATTAATATAAATTAATTAACTAATATTTCCCTAATAAAAAAATTGATGGATTTTAAATAAATTTATTTTATAAAAATTAATAAAATCTATTTATACTCACATCAATCTAAAATCCATATGCAACCACACACTAAACAATCAAAACTAATTTAAATACGTTTCTCTGCATCCCCATGAAATCAACCATTATTCCAAATCAACTCACATCCATGATTCATAAATAAATTGATTGACACTACCAACTCTTTTAATGAGGAATAGGAATTTTTATCCACCATAAATCTTTGATCAAGATCAATGGCTCAAAATCATTATCTAATCTTAAATGAGAGCTCCCCCTTTGATTTCGTCAAGTCTAATTTTTCCTAATAGAGTTACGCCAAATTAGCAAACACAATTATTTACACAATTGAGTGTTGTTAACTTATGTATCAAATCTTAAACTAATACCATCAAGCATACAATAAAATCATATAATTTCAAGTGCATGTGTTGCTGAATTATCTACCCATCTCAACCCATGTTTGCAACTACATCACAACCAAGATCATCCAAATTAACCTAAAATAATCAATGGTATAATACATGTTAGTTTATAATTATATTTACATTCATTTTGTTTTTATCAATCTGAGGACACGTGATTAGATTAGTTAGTGTTTTTATTTTTATTTTATATATACTAATAAATTGTTTATCTTTATTTCATGATGTTACTGATGTAATGAGCCCACATGGACATAGTTAAATTGACTACATGGAATGTTGTTAGTTTATCTAAAAGTGACTAAACATGTAAATATTTATTAATGCACAGGTTATGGTAGGAACATACAAGTGTAAATTCCTTATTGGATAGAGTATATTCATTTGTGTTTTGAGCTAATGAGTGGTATTTTTGATAAAATCTAACTTACTAATGAAGTGCTTATATCTAGGCATTTACCCATAACCTTAGATCAAATTAAAAAATATATAAGTCAAATTATTAGTAAAACAAATAGTTACTAAAAGGAAATATTCTTTCAATGCATGTATACAGGGAAAATGTTTAAAAAATATATATATCAAAAATAAAATAAAATACCTGATGGGAAACAAAGAAACATCACACTTTAGAAATAACATATTACACACTATAAAAATCATTGATATAATTCACATAATAGTTGTCAGGGAATCCATGCTCACAACAGATGTCATGATTTAATAGTTGAAGTTACCTAATTATATCAAAATACCAACCTTATCTATTTACAACTCTATCAAATTTCAATTTTTAATTAAACAAAGATAGATGATTGAAATAAATAAATAATAATTATATTTGTATATGAAAAAAAAGAAGACAAATGTATTTTAATATATTTCCTTAGGCATATCCAATCCATGTTAAAAACAAAGATGTAAAAATACTACATCTTAATATAATGTATCAGTGTAAAAATGCCATCAATTACATCTTTCCATCAATCCATAAATATTCAACATGGTTTACTAATTAAACAATAACTTTTTACATCAATCACAATAGACCAATACACCTTATGTGCATCCCAAAACATTCTTTAAAATAAACTTTTAGCTAAAAATATAAAATTAAGCCATCAATTGAGATGTCTACTAAGCCATATTTAACAATACTAAATTGATAAATAATTTGACAATAAGAATTTTTTAAAACCCACATGGCCTTACTAATTCACTTACCAATCTTTGGCACAATTTAGTTTCAATATTATCAAGAAATGAAAATTGAGGAAGTGTTTCATGCTTTAAAAAATAGGGACTCATAATACACAATACATCTTAGAAAATCACAATGACATAAAAAATTTAATTGAAAATCATGTTATCCAACACAAACTCTCAACAAAATCCTTAGCTTAAATATGTGGATATAAACATGAGTCATCAACGGAAGCTATAACAATTGAAACCCTTGGAAATAACATCAATCCATATATCAAAGATTCAATTTCATCCACAACAAGGTAAAGAGAACCTATGCACTAATTTAATAACATCCCCTATAAATTATTCTTTTAAATTCACACCACATGACAAATTTTTTAGTTAAGAAATTAAAACCAAATAGACTTGGAGAAAAATACCAAATGAAAATTATAAAAGATAAGATAAATTATTTTATACCGTGATTCAATATCTCTTGTATCATAAGAAGAGTGCAAAAATCTAAGAGATAGAACTAGTCATAATTTAGTGTTCAGCCCTTATTTGGAAACAAAATTAGGAATTGAAGTTGGATTGGATGTTATAAATAGTCATACAATTTTAAATTTTTTGATAAGTGTAAAGCTTCACATTTTTTAAAGGTATAATACATAGTACACACCATTCCTTAACATTGAAATGAGTATTAATATATAATAAGTTTTCAAAATCAAATAAATTTAATAAATATTAATCACTTAAACATTCTTATATCTTGTAAAATGGTAGTAGCTGACTAGCTCTGCATCAATTTTGTAGGACTAATGAGGATGTGAATCAAAAGGATATATGTATTATTTTCAAAAATTTTGTTCACTAACTATGTGGATGAATAGCACAATGGAAAATTCTCTTCCCAATATAAGATAAATTGGTGAATCTTTATTTTCATTCAAAAATATTAGTTTAAAATTTCTTTATTAACTTCAATATATCTTAGCCAGTGCATTATGAGAGATGGACACATGTATGAGGAAAACAATAAAAACAATTAAACAATATGTAGTATGCAAACATTGTAGATGATGATAACTTGATCAATCTTATTTGATCTCAAATAGAGTAAAATTTACATCTCTCATTGTAATTATTTTTGAATTCCTTTCAATATGATGTGTTAAGAGTTATAAATCTTGTGATTTTAGGATGTTTGTTACATGCTTTATCAAGGCATGATGAGATTCATTTTTTATTTTTAAATAATTACATATCCATTTGAAGGGCTTATCTAGTTCATTTTAGTTTTGTTATGTAAATTAGTACCTTATATGATTTCCTTCTAATCTATTGATGATACATTTAACACTAATTTCGTATCCTTAGATCCTAATTTCAATGATCCCAATCCCCTACCCTATTTTGGTATATATAAGGTATTCCAAGAGACCATGTGGAAACCCATATGGTCTTTTGAATTATTCCAATTAGAATTCATTATCAAATTCTCTACATTAGTATATGTAGCTTTAGAAAGATCCATACAATAATAATATTAAACATGGGTAGTATTTATCACTTTGGAAAAAAATTATAAATTCCATGCTATAGAAAGATGTCTAGTGATCCAATACAAAATGTTTTTCTAAAACATATGCCCTTAGATCATAAAGCAAAATAATGTGCATAAATTAAGATTTCAGACTTGGATGAATCCATAACCATTGATATATTTCTATCCAAGTAGGTTTGGTGGAGAAATATATTTTTATCATTGACTCTTTCTAAATTGAATAGAGTAGCTTGAGTTAACACAAAAAAAATTCAAACCACTTCATGGCATTCTCAAGTGAATATTCTTTCTCCAATAGGGTGAGAAATTAGGATCACAATTTTTCTAACATTATGAAGGAGAGATATCGCTTCCACTAAAATTATTGATGATTAATTGGATAAAAGGCATTTGAAACCTTATATAACAAAACATAAAGAGAGCAAGCCAAGGGATAACCTTTCCTAGAAAACCTGAATAGCCAAAATGTATGTGATTGAACTCTATTAATGGTAATACAAGCTCTATAATTTTGAAACAACATATTATAAATAAGTAAAAATTGAGGACCAAACCCATATCTTGACTCAGAATAATGACTAAAAACCACTCAATCCTACTGTAAGCCTTTCCAAAATCAATATTATCAAACCAGTATTATTTACTAGAGAGTTTAACCTATTGCATACCTTGTAAAATTTTGATAACATTGTCCTTAATATACATGTCTTAGATGGCCCCTATTTGTTCAATTGTAATGGTGAGGGAGGATAATGGATTTATAAATAATTTTACATTAGATATTCATAAGTGTTATTTGGATCAAATTGGTAATAATCTAGGGTTATTAAGCCATCATGATTAATTTGATATTATTATGATTGATGGGTGTTCTTAGTGATTTGGAGAAAATAGTTTAAGACTATACTTTGTGAATACTCAGTGCAACATTCCCCCGTAGGACATGATAAAATTTAGATGGGAAACCAAAAATAACATTGGATTTTTCATAAGTCATTTGTATGGCCACTTATTTCAAATCAATTACAGTAATATGTATATCACATGAAACCCTATGTGGTTTATATATATTACTAAACAAAATGAAAGCATTGTTCCATGGGTTGGGGAAGAAAATTGAGCAATAAATACTACTTGATAATGATTTTAAAAATATTGTAGGATGTCTTGGAGCTTTGTAAGTCTAAAATTAACATCTTGATTGGATTCAGTTATGTTTTTAGTTTATCTAGACTTTATAAGGGAAAATTGTTATATGGTAAATCTATACACCAATATTAACCAATGTATTATAGATCTAGATTTTGTTTGCCATGCCTTACAAGATTCATTAATTTTGATCTTATGTATCCATTAATTAGTTTGAGATTAAAAATGAACATTAATTGGTGACCTATCAAATTCATATGAAATCCTATATAATTAATTGTATGATATTTTGTGATTAGGCTGTATGAATATAACTAATCATATATTCATTAAAATATGGTAATCCAACTAATGAAATAAGCCTACCAATAAATTCAAACTATGTTTCCTGACGTATGGGCACCATGTTATATATCTATTTGATATGACTAAGAGATGATAAGAATTGAGATATAACTGAGTTTTGGTTGATGTATTCTTATTCCATGAGTAAGGCATGATCTAGAATTTTAACCACTTAGGCTTAACCTTGTCTAAAACTAAACTAAAGAAATAAAGAATAAATAGATTTCTTTATCTTAGTTTCATTGGTATTATAAATGATAAGATTACTACACATGTAAGACCATGATTCTAACTTGCCTTGACACTGGAACATAGGAAGCTAACTTTAGTTTTCTTTGTTAGATTCCACAACACTAAAATCCTTGTAAATCACAAAATGAGATTTGAGAAGTGAGTCTAGAAACCAAATATAGAGTATATCTATTTTTATTATGTCATTATAATAATACACATTATCCAGCCTAAGGATTTTGATTCAAAAATTAAAAAAGGGCCCACACCTCCCAATAGGTAGATCTAGACTCCTAACAAATAATACTATGTTAAATTTCTAGCACTAACACCCTGATGACTCCTCCATAACTAGAATGTTGTTTTGAAACTTAGTAGAGAGTTCTTATAAACTTCATGTGAGTAGTAGAATACATAAAATAACAAAAGAAATTAACATCTTGAAAACATAAAACTATAATATTAAAATATTCTAACCATTATCCCTAAATGTGTATCTATAGATTAGTTCAATAAGGTCATAAATGTTCCAAGAGTAAAATGTCATGGGGAAACATCATATAAAATGTCAATTAAGCTCTTTGAGGGATATAAAATTGTTAATAAAGGAAATCTTGGTCCATTTACCATGCCAAAAGTCATTCACTTAGAAAGGACACCACTTTTATTGATCATATTGACAATATTCCTAATAAGAAGGATAACAAGATTGACTAAACATAGTTTTTCAATTAAAGGACAACACATATTGTTTGAGGGAATTTATCTATAGTGGGTTTTGACCTCTTGGGTTAGATATTGATAAGTTTTGAGGTAGATACAATGGTTTACACTTTTTAGCACGTAGGACAGTAGAGTGGTTGATTTAGTGATGAACAACATGGTATTTTTATCAAAGTAAAATATATCACTTTTATACCAAATGTGGGTCAATACATTGTGTTTGTATCTTAGAGGCACCATGAGATGCCAAATCATTTTTTAATAGTTGAAGTGGTCCATCCATATCGAGTGGAGCTAGTCACCTTATTTTAATGCACACATTTTTATTGTCAATTCTAATGATAGGTAGCCATTAAACAATATTATCTAATCATATAGTCCAAGGACTAACATTTGAAGGAAGCAATCAAAATCTTAATTGAAAACACACATTGTGAAAATTGGGCTTCACCAATTTGTATGCCAATGGTTTCCATCAAATCCTTGGCCAAGTCAAGTTAAACATAAAATCACTTATGAAAGTGAGATACATATAATTTGGGTTGTTCAAGGAAAATAAAATTGACTAATTACATATTATATAAGCCTATAATTTTAGGTTTTATGTATTTTATTAAAAGTCTTAAAGCACAAATTATGAATTAAATTTTGCTATGTTTTTCCTTACTTTACATTTGACAACTCGAATTCCATATGGGATATGAAAATTTTGTTCTAGTCAAATTTTGAATAGAATATATCAATTTTAAAAAACTATCTCTTCAAACATCAGTGCAACTTGTACAAAAATGTAAGAATATTCCTTGAGCTATTCTTAACGAGTTTTCCAATTGTTTGTTTATGATTGGATTAATGTTTTATAAAATTTATATTTATTGCATCACATATTTTATTAGACCCTAAATTATAATTATATAACACATCAGTCTTGTACATTTGTAAAATACCTATCATGGTTTGTTTGACCCTTCAGTTCTAAGACTTTCCCACTAAAGTAAGTCTTGTGTTCACTATGTATTTGTGCCAAATTGATTATATTTTAGTTTGACCACTATTAATATGATGAATAGTACTTTTATACATTAAAAAATGCTCTAAATTAAAACATTATACTTTTTTCTAGTTTTATACTTGTACCTATTTTATATCTTCGATATATAGGTGTCCCCATTCTAACTAATTGTCAATTTATAGAAAGTAATCTAAGTTGAAAATGAGATATATTGTTAGGGTCAGCCTGAGTGATTTAGTGAAAACTATTTCCAAATGGATTAGTATATATACAAGATTAACCCTTATCCATTATTCACCTAGAAGATACTTCAAACTCATAAGAAAACATACCAAAAAATACTCAATCAAGAATTTAAGTGAGGAAAACATGACCTATTCATCCCTATTTACATATTAGTTATAGAACCAGTATCTTAGAAGGTTTTAGTTAGTAAAGGAACATCCCATGAGCCACACATTCCAAGTTACAAGCTAAGTTATTATATTTACTTACTTATCACACATTGCATCATTATACACATACAAGATAACACATATAGGATACGTAAATATGTCTAATCCTTCTTTAGAGTATGGATATATATGAAGGACCCATTGATAGAGTTTTATTTGGGGTATCTCAAAACTATGTGTCCACTAACCCATTTTTCACATACTCACTCCAAGGGTGAGGAAAGTAGGGTTTGATATTTTGATGAAGAGTGATATCCTATGTAGATGATTTGTATACATCATAGGAAATGGGACATAATACACATAAGGATACAATTGGTTGCATCTATATCTATTAAATATTCCTTATAGGATACCTATGCCTAAATCAAATAGCAATATCGATGCAACTACCCAGATATGACAAACTGTCTGAAGCCATAAAATGAAAATTTATAGAATCTGATGATTTTTATAAGATTATGATCTAATATAATTCTAACTTATTTCAATCTAATTTTTTTTTCATATTAAACCAGATGAGTAATCTTGTTTTCAATCCATTAACATCAATCTATAGTTGTACTTTTTGTTTTTAACATATATCAGTAGTTAAATTCATAATATTGTTTATCTAAGTTTTGAAAGTAATTGGTATGCTATACATATATCTATCACCCTTGTGCTTATTCATTTATTTATTATTAAACTTAGATAACCCCTCATATCTAAATTTAGGGTTAATATTTTTTTGAACATGACCTATGATATATAGATTGTCACTTAAGTATTATACAAATCAATGCTCTTTGTGCATATTTTCTAATATTTATTACTTTATTTCTTTCATTATGGATGATATAGATTTTTTGATGAAAGTTATTATGAAACTCTCCAACCCTTTATCAAGGAAGGAGTAAAGTATTGACCATTGTTGCTTTCTTCCAAAGGCAAAATCACATTCTCTCAAATATCTGAATGGTGGTAGATACCATCCCTATAACTAGGTCCATTCCACCACCATCCCAAGAGATGATTTGAATAATATTAAAAAAGATATAAATTCTTTTCCTTTACCTTTTACAATAGATATGGATACACATGAGTAAAATGTAACTTCATTTCATCATGCTAACTTTCATCAAATCCATAAAGGAGATTTTATTGAAATCACATTGATTCAATATCTTATAATTCCAATATTTATAAGCAATATCCCCTTTATTGAGGTTGATGCTCATATTTTCCATTCATCTAATTTGATAATATATTTACAAAATAACATTAAACCACCAAAAATAATGGATCATTACAAACCTAAATGGGAAATTTTTCTTCATATTAAAATATTATTCTCTTATCGATATCAACTAAAAGATTTTAAAATAAAAGGAGATTTATCTTCTAAAAATTCATTTCTGTAAAGAGTTCTTCATTTACTAAGAGAATTACCTTTATCAAACCTACTTCAAATTCTATGTTTTATATCATTACCAAAGTTAAATGAACCTTCAAATGGTATGAAAATATAAAAATTTAAAAAATTTCCAAAATTAATACCAAATTAACTCAAAAATTCAATGATAATCAATGTGCACTCTTTCTTCATGGATATTCTAATATGTCTATGTTTCATGTGGATGAAATTTTTTAACCTATAAAAGAAAATTTTCAAGTCTTTATAAAACTCTTCAAGCAATACTATATGAAGGATGAATACCATAAATGTTCTTAAATAGCAAATGGTTCCTATTTAATTAAAAATTTCCTCACATGAGGCTACCTTCCATGATAATATCCTGGTGGACCAAACCATTACTTGAAATTTATTTGAAAATTTACATCATTCTAACTTTATTGTGTCTATTTTCCATATATTTGATGGAAATGGGGATCTTGAAAATAATTTGAAATAATATATACTCTTTGGTCCATTGGGAAAAGGATCGATGTTTTTTATTAAAATATTTTCATAGGAGCTTAACTATATAATCTCTTTATTGGTTATATATCCTCCCAAGTGGGTCTCTATCAATATTAAAAAAATTTGAGGATGTATTTTCTATGCATTCTCATAAGCACAAGTTTCCCAAGTTACCATTGGACCACCTGCAAGCATTGAATCAAAATGAATATGAACCTATTCATTACTTTATTATAATATTGAAGGATGTTTCATATTATTTAAATTAAATATTATCATATTTTTAAATACAATTTATATTCAGCGGAGGTATTTTTCTCCACTTAGAGAAAGATAATTACATAATCCCTTTTATTCCTTCAATTTATTATATTGGGTTGTGTATAAATATGAATTTTCATATAAAATAACCATGATACCAATATTTCCAAGGAGTAGGGCCCTCAAAATAAAAATAATTTAAGAGCATCCATGTTAGTAAGATATAACAATGACACTTTTCATGGATGGTGCTTAATTTTGGCATAACCATGTTGATCCTACACAAGCAAAAATGACTTGTAATGTAAAGTGTTTACAAAAAAATTAAATTGAACTAAAAGACTTACAACATAAATAATCTTGAAAACATTCATTAGGCAAAATAATGATATAAATTTCTTGTGGTCCTAATGTGATTCATACAAGGGTTTGGGTAATGCCCCAGAAATCTAAATATGCATTCACAAAAAGAGCCCTTTGGTTAAACCAAATGGAAGTAAAAATTAACAAAATAAGAAAGGAATATCCTTCTTTCATGAGGATAAACTAATACATATATCACATGATGGAATTGTTTCCTCTACTTTATAAGTAAATCATGAGGAGCAATAGGACATGCACACTTTTCTTAGTTTACTATTAATATTTGGTTATTATTTTATAACCTTTTAGATCCTACAGAGACTCCCCAAATCCTATGAACCTCTCACATATTTTCTATTTCATCTTTTATGTATATATTATACTCTATTTTATAAATAAATCGTCAAATTTTAATTTTTGTTTATCACAATTAGTTATTAGAATGGTAAATCACTTGGTAAAATCCTAAAAAATATATAGTAGATTAGCCTAAGGCATGAAACATATAACCAAAATCCCACAAATTAGAAAGTCTAACATTGAACAAGAGTGAAAGATCAACACACAAGAGGCCTTTCTTTTTCTTGATCCTAGAAATTGAATAATGATGGAGAGCATAGAATCTTAATCAAAACATATAGAGAATCTATACCATGGGAAAATCGTGACCTTTAGTTAAAATCAATTAGCATCAAGAACCTAATTTCTTAACAACAACCTGCCTTAGCGTGAAGACAATGAAGCATTTATATTGTCTACAAATCATGAAGGTTTAGGATAAAAACTTGGAATCATCAAAGAAAAATTGAAACCATAGGAAATCATGGAAATCATCAAGTTGCCTGTAGTAAAAGACCCATGAATCAAGGAAATAAATTTACATGCCAAGCCTAAAGTGGAATTCTAACTAAGAAACATCTAACCTATGCACCACATAGTAGAAGCATGATCTATAGAAGATAAAGAGAAGATGCAACTGTAGAAGTCTAATTGATCCTATGTCTTTATTTGGATCAATCCAGCATAACATAGTAAAATCATAGTCAATGTCAAGACAAGAAGATTGAAGTTATTTAGATCTCATCTTGGTGACATTGTAGCAAAGTTATCTAATCTATATTACATTATTTTCTATAATTTTGTATGTAGATAATAGCTATTTTGAAGTCTTTTCTAAACTTATCCTCTCCGCTAATCTCATAAGATGGTTACCATATTCTTTTTAAATTGATACATATATATTCTATTATAATTACAAAATTATGTCAATGATTTTTTTATTTTCTAATAATTTTTGTATCAGATTTAGTAGCAGTAATTGATTTGATAATAGCTTGGCACAACAACTTGAAAAAAATAAAATGATCTGGTGGAAATCAATGATGCCATAGCAAGAAGAGTCAAGAAATCAAAGTGCAACTCTAGATCATGGTAGAAGAGCAAAAAAATTGCATAGCTGCTTTAGATCATGGAAATTACTGGATGAAGGCATTTACACTAGAAGAGCCATCCATATTCGTCAACCCATATCTCAACATATAAAATAATGGCGTCTCCTCGAAATGATGAATACAACATATAAGTCTACATCAAAAAGTGAAGCCTCAGATTATATGTACCTGCATGATTAGTAGACCATTGAAAAAAATGCTAAGCCTGTGCACCCTAGGATGTGAAGCTATGCTTGTAGACAAAGTGTGAGAACAATGTTAAATTACAATGAAACATAGAAGTGAGATAAGTTTGGATGAATATATATAGATTATTTAGTGCCAAAACCTTAGCTATGGACATGAACATTTTATCTACATTCGTATTTTTTAAAAAATACCATGTGGAGAAATACACAATGCTTGGTGTAAATCAGTTGAAAAGTAAGCTATCAAAACTACGTGGAATATTGAAGACATGAGTAATATCATTGTATGTCAAATATAAGAGAAAGTGTCAAGGCTACTGAAAGCAAGCAAGGATACTCGTAAGCCATAAAAAACTACTGAGACACTCAAGAAATCTCTAATTTTTATTTCACTTTGCTCAAAGACCTATGTGATATTGGCAATCTTTAATTAGATGAGTTTGTTCACCAAGACCTTATACAGTATTCCCTTTTCGATGTACAATAATAAAGATAATTATAGAGGTACTTAATATTGGATATGAAGTTGATTGTGAAGTTGAGGTAGAACACTCTTACAAGCATCATTGTCTCTCATCACACAACTATCATGCTCATCTTTGAACCCATTTTTCTCACCAGTAAGAATTATAATTTTATTTTAAGATAATAAAAATAATAATTTCTTAAATATGTCTGCTCCAAAATTACTTTTATTGGATGTCCACTTGTTAAATGGCCAAATTATGTTGCTTGGAAAATAAAAATGCATACATTCCTTCAATTTGAAGGATTGTGATGCATCATGATAGGGACCACCTGAGTTCTCATTGATCCCAATGCACTCACATAGTACAAATAGTCTAATTCTAAGGCTCTAATGTTGATCATAATAATCATCACTGATGATGTGTAACCACATATCAAGG
Source organism: Torreya grandis (assembly GCA_037957365.1). Taxonomy (NCBI): domain Eukaryota; kingdom Viridiplantae; phylum Streptophyta; class Pinopsida; order Cupressales; family Taxaceae; genus Torreya; species Torreya grandis. The sequence continues at coordinate 5,185,092 of JARHVA010000025.1, read as the reverse complement.
ATGCTGGAAATGCAAAGATAATATGGGATAAATTAGCAATAATATACGAATCAAAATATTAGACCAAGATCCTCCATCTATAGTCAAAACATCATTCACTCACTATGGTGTCCAACGAAATAGTTGTGGAATTATTACATCAAGTAGATAAACTACAAATAAAGTTGTTCACTCTTGGTGAAATGGTAAATGACCAAACATTGTTACCGATCACCTTATAATCACTCCCTTCCCAATTTAGAGTGTTTGTCATGACACTGAATGTCTCTAAAAAGTGTCATTTGAAGAGCTCATGAAATTGCTACAATAGGAGGAAACCATCAATTCAACAAAAAATGAATTTGAATATAAAGCTCTCAACTTGAAGAAGTGAGGTCAAAAATCACATAAGGGGATCCACAAAAGCCACCACATAAACAAAATAATAATTATCTCATCATTAGTCATAGAAGTCAAAGAAGTGGTTTCACATATATTGTAACAACACTCATGAGATAAATAAATGCTAGTACAATAAAAAAAAATATATCTACCATTCAGACAATAACATTAGGGTATGAGGATAATTAAAAGTCAAAAATACATCCCCATCAGTGGAAGTAGAAGGGACATCTTGCTACCCAACAAGATATGAATATGATGAAGTAACAACTGATGAAGACAATAATGTAGGACTAGTCTCCCAAACCCCATAAGCCATAAAGAATATCTGGTTGATTGACTCAAGTGCCACTAAGCACATGATAGGTGATAAGAATCTATTTGATTCATTGACAACCCAACCCACTAAAGATTAGGTTAGGATTATTGATAATACATAATACGTCATAATAGGAATATGTCAAGTTACCATTCCTTTTAGAACATGAAAATGTACACTTACAAAGGTATTATATGCTTTTTGGTTTGACATCCAATCTCTTATCAGTCAGTCAATTGTTGAATCATGAAGTTAAGGTGGAGTTTCTTGTCCAAAATAGCATCAAAACTTACTTGATTTCATGAAAAGGTAAATTTCCTACAATTTTTTTTTGAAAGATAAGTTGTTTTCTTTAAATGTTGTTTTATCTTATATAGTATCTCTATCTACATCAATGGAAAAGTCCACTACCCTTTGGCACTATCGTTATGGTCATCTATTAGCTAGATCTTTATACTAGCTAAGTTCTAAAGGGACAGTACATGGACTTCCAAAGTTGTCCAGTTCTTTGCCTGTCTACCCTAGATACCTTGTAGGTAAATAACATAGGGATGCACTCAAAGATATCTCTTTTCATGTTAAATAACCTTTGGATGTTTTTCATACTGACTTGAATGGTCCATTAGCTACTTCACTCTCTAGATAAAAGTACTTCCAACTATTCATGGATGACTACTCCCAGAAGATGTGGGTATTCTTCCTAAAAAAGAAAAGTGAGGCCTTCCATCATTTCCAGTATTCTATCAGTAGGTTGTGAAGGAGATTGGACAACCTCTACTTCACCTCCACTCAGATCAAGGGAGGGAATTCACATCAAATAGATTATTGGCATTCCTAAACCAACAAGGAATAAAATAGAATTTGACTATTCCCTGCATTCCCTAGAAAAATGGGATTATTGAGTAACGTAATTGCACTATGATGGAAATGGATCATTTTATACTATCAATGACAAAGCTGGAGAAATGCTATTAGGTATAAGTATTCTGAAAAACTATGTATCTTCTCAACAAGGCACCAATAAAAATTTTGAAGGACAAAATGCCTAAAGAGGTATGGAGTGGTAAAAATCCTTCTATTTCTCATTTACTAGTATTTGGTTGCACAACATACATGCATGTACTAGCTTAGAAGAGAAATAATATTGAGTCCAAAACACTACCATGCATCTTATTGGGTTATATCACAACCTTAAAGACATTTCATCCCAAGGATCCTAAGTTAAGGAAAATATATGAAAGTAGAGATGTGGTATTTGATGAATCATCCTTTGAGATACAGAATGGTGAATCAATACTGACCACCTCTCACCAATTACTTCCTGAGTCAGATGATGAGGAGACTCATCTCTAGGAAGAAGAGCTACAAGGGAACTGTATGTTTATCTTGGAGATCTGGGACATCCACCAAATAGTTCTTCATATCCACCAAGTAGTTATTGATAACAACAACAAAGTTCTCATATGAAGTGGGTACTAGGCACCAACAAAGGAGTCAGAGAGAACATGAGGTAAATTTTGCACTCATGAGTATGATTATTTATAGATTTGAACCTGATAATGTTCACAAAGCTTTAAATGAACCATAATGGAAGAAAGTAATGGATGTTGAGTATGACTCACTCATGAAGAATAAAACTTGGGAACTAGTCAGTCTACCTACAAGAAAGCAACTCATAGGCTTAAAATGGGTTTTCAAAACAAAATATAAGGCAAATAGATCTATTGATAAACACAAATCACAACTTGTGGCAAAGGGACATGCTAAAAAACATTCATTAACTACGAAGAGACCTTTGCACCTACTATGAAGATTAAGACCATTAGAATTGTTTGGGAATTCACATCACATAATGGATATCGACTTTAGCAAATGGATGTCAAAAGTGTGTTTCTTAATGGTGATCTAAAGGAGGAAGTATACATGACCCAACCTTAAGGATTTGTTGATGAAAATCATCCTAAAAAGATATGCCATCTCATCAAATCACTATATGGATTGAAACAAGTTCCTAGGAAATGGTACACAAAAATAGATTATCACCTTTTGTATTACGGTTTTACTCATAGCCCCTTAGATTGTAACTTGTACATAAGGGAAGGTAGGAATAGATATTGTCACACTTCTTCTATATGTGTATGATCTTGTGATCAGTAAAAGTTTAGAAGATTAGGTTGATATTGTGATGAATGACTTCAAAATATCCTTCGACATGACTAACTTGGGGCTATGGCATATTGACTTGGCTGGGAGATATGGTAGAAATTGAATCACATTTTTATCTCTGAGATAAAATATGCCAAGACACTCCTTGAAAAGTATAGAATGTCAGACTGTAAGCCACTTTCAACACTGATGTAGAAAGTTTTACAACTCTCTCAATTTTGGGACTCACCATAAGTGGATACAATTATTTATATATATCTTATTGGGATTCTCATCTAATTTTATTTACACTAGACCAGATATGTGTTTTGTTGTGATATATCTCTCTATATTTATGTAGGAACATAAGAAATGTCACTGGGTTATATTGAAGCACATTTTGAGATATGTTTGAGGTATACTTGAGTATGGCATAGAATACAATAATAATAATCAGTTATTCTTATAGGTATACACTAACTTGGACTACATTGGATCTATTGATGAGAGAAATTCAATGTTAGGATTCATATTTCATCTCAGATCTAGACCAATCTCATGGATTAATAATAAGTAAACTATCATTTCTCTTTCATCCACTAAGGTAGAGTATCGTACTACACATGGAGCTATGTGCGAGGTGATATGGTTACATCGCATGCTAGTAGATATGGGCTATAATGAAAATCAGCCACCTATCATTCATTGTAATAATCAAGGTGTGTTAAATCCTGTGAAAAATATTCTTTATCATGAAAAAACAAAGCACATATAATTCAAATGTCACTACCTTCAAGAATAAGTATTAAACCACCACATCTAGCTCCATTACTACCCAACATATGCATAAATAGTAGATATACTTGTCAAATCTCTTGGAAAGGTGAAATTTGAGCTGTTTAGGGAGTAGATTTGTAAAAATAATGTAATAAGGGGGGGAATGATAGTTTATCATAGTTATCTAATCTATATTACATTATTTTCTAGAATTTTATATGTCAGTGATAGATATTTCGAATTCTTTTCTAGGCTTCTCCTCTCTGCTAATCTCGTAAGATGGTTACCATATTTTTGGTAAAACAATGCATATATATTTTGTTATAATTATAGAATTATTAAATTGAAAAACAATTTGATATTCTAATATTGTGAAGGACTGATGGTTCACAGACCTGTTAAATGATTATGGAGTATGTTTGTAGCATAGTTAATCCCAGTAGAAGAGTAAGGTGGAAACCAAAGGAAGCTGATCATGGAAGTCTAAATCTAGATATTATTGTCCTGAGAAGAGAGAAAAATATTTCAAGGTACATACATCTTTCTAATACATAATTTTGGAGAAATAAATGTTATTTTGTTAGATTTATAAACAAATTAATGCATAGATAGCTGATATACTCACTAAATACCTTACAAAGGTGAAATTTGATATTTTTAGGGGGTACATTTGTAAAAATAATGTAATAGGGGGGAATCTTATCATATATGATTAGAAATGTTATAACTATTATAACTTTTACATTATTTTTGGTAGTTTTATACCTTCTCAGATCCTATGAAAACTCCCTAGATCCTACAGACCTCTCACCTATTTTCAATTGCATCTCTGATGTATATATTATATTTCATTTTATGAATAAATCATCAAAGTTAAATTTTATGATCACATTTTCCTATCTAATAGATATACTAACAATGAAAATGATCTAACCTAAGGTTGAAAACATAAATATTACAAAAATACCAAAAAAATTAGATCATTAAAAATATAAAAATATTTAGCATTTCCATATCTTATTACCTCCTTGGAATCTATGTTATTGGTTTTATGTTCATATATACAATATCATTTCTTTATATATACACACATATGTTTCACTTATCTTTTGAGTTTGATTTAGGCACTCCCAGGCATATGATATATGCACATACAGATGTTAGGACTTCCCTCTACTCACATCATCAATACATTGGGTGCATCTACTTCTTTGATCATGGTACATCTATGTTATATCATTCTATGATAATTTCCAATATAATGATTCATCTTATGTATTTACACATGCCTTTATTTATGTTTATATCTTTTCTAATGTACTTGATATGTTGTCTACTTAAATTTTTTTATGAACACATATTTCCAAAGAATAGTATGGTATACTTAAGATGGTTATTTGTGATTTCATGATTTCCTCTTTGCACTTCCTTGAGTATCTTGAATTTTATTTTATTTTATTGTATTCAATTGCTTGTTTGATCATTTGAATATAGTCTTTCTTTTGCACCCTTGTGTGTTTATTATCCTATTTAGACATTTGAATATGTCATACTTTGTTTTATGTAGATATTTGAATTTTTCATTCTATGATTTGACATTGGATGAACTCATATCCCTTCAATTGTGTGGCATTTGAATATACCCCTTATATGGGGTCTCCTTGGACCATTACCTTTGTTATAATTTTGAGTGATCTTATGTCTGTGATTAGTTGTTGAGATTGTATTATTACTCTATACATTATCATAATTTACATCATGAATCTTACTTATAACTTGATGCGATCACATGTTATGTACTTCATTACTATGTCTACCTACACATACTAATCATATATATTACATGATGCATACACATATTATATAGTTATATTATCCTTTTGAGGTAAGATAAATACCAATGTGTATTTGCCCTCACCTCAAAATATGGGGTATCTTAAGTGGGGCATGTCATAGAGTCGTGCACTCCATTTTTTTCAATGTTTAAAATTACAGTGGGTGCATGTTATGGAAACATATTCTCCACACATATATCACTTATCTAATTCTCTAGATTTAGTGTAGGAATATAATTGGAACATGTTCACCACACTTAAATCTTTTTCAAATTTGGCCATATTTCATAGTTATATCATTCAAATACACTCTTTTGGTAACATTCTATACATTGGTACCATTATTAGAACCAAATTACAACTTGATAGTTTATATGATATTTATGGATTATATATCACCTTAGTCTTGTACACTTGGAAAACTCAAATCTTTATTTTTCCTATCAGTTCTAGACCTTTAGTAATTTAGAAATCTTGCATCTTCTCTATCTTAGTCCCTTTGGCCTATGTCTTGGTCCAACTAGTCTCATGTTGATGACCCATACATTATATCTATAGCATAATGCTTAAAACTTGTTTATCTTCCACCTCTACAAGTTTTTAGTCTACACCTACTTTCTTATTCCATGAACACTAGCCTGTTAGATAGGTATTTGCATCGATACAAGTGTATTGATCTGATGCAACTATATAGTTCCCTAAAGTCTTCCAAATTTTTAAATGAAGCATATCCTAATGATTGGCTTAAGTGATTTATTGTGATTTACTTCTTAAAAATCAATAATATAAATACAAGATCAACACTCATTCATTCCTCACCTAGCATACACCTTGAAAATACCAAATGCAACTTGAAAAAGCATTTAATAAATCAAAGCTTCCCTATTTTATATTATTTTCATATCAGTCATAAGGACAACACATACATAGGTATAAATTATTGAAGGATCAACCTAAGATTTATATTTACCATGTTATAAGCTAGGCCTCCATTATACTTAATTTGTACATATTGCACGATTCACACATAATTTGTGTATTAAAAAATAACAATATTTTAAGGACCTTTTTTGAGTATTGGATATATAGGTAGTGATCATTGATATAAGGGTCTTCAAGGTCAAATTGACACCATGTTCACACTAACCCATTTTCCCCCAAAGGTTACTATGAATATTAGTAACCAGGGTTTTAGAATTTCATGAGGAATCAAACTCTATAACCCATATCTAAATAAACCACACTTGCATTAGGTTCAAATAGTAAAATCAACATAACCACCCAAGGTTGATGCTAGTGTTTACAACTCTAGAAGCAACCAATCTAGAATATGAGAATTATTCTAGAATGATCTTCCATTTTGATTCCTACCAGTTCTACATCTGAAATTGTGTCAACATTAGAACCAATGAAGTACATTACTTCTTTGTCATTTCCATATCAGGAATAGTTTTACTTACTAGTTTTAGCCTATTTCAATGTAATAAACTCAGTATATGTTATATCCCAGTTTAACATCTAATTGGTTTTCTACAACTATAATTTATCACCCTTGTACCTTAAGCTATCTATATCCCTCTTAACCATAGATAGTTACTATAACCTAAACTTTTTAGGGTTAAAATTTGGTGAAACTCTCCTCTATTATTGAGACAAAATGCTAGTTTTCATTTATAGTTTTATCCTATAAAATAATTTCATTTTATATTTTTGTATTCTATTTTTATATATGAGAGAGCCTACACGATACATGAGAGATCCCCCATCTTGGCAATCTATCACAATCATATTCAGCCCATTTAATCAAGGAAGATAAGAAAAAATTAAACACCCCTTTCCCAATGATTGCATATGTAGTTAATTATAAATTGTTTTAGGAGGTTTTGGGAATTGATCCAAAGTATAATAAAATAACAAGCTGGGTTGATTGGGTTTGCTGCATAAATATTTATGTTTTTTGTGTCTATCTTTATGGTTTGAAATCAACATGTAGTATCAAAGCCATAGTAGAGAATATGTGAGCATGGATTAATTTATATGAAGGTATTTGTTGTTTGTGAAAGAAAAATGAAATTTGAAACTATACACTAGGGTTCTTCTATGATCAAATTTAGAAAGAATCAAATATTCTCTTACAATCATGTTTATTATGGATATCTCTATTAATTATTTCATATTAGCGTATCTCATGCCTAATTGAATCAATTAAGTCTATAAGGATTCAACAAATAATCATTTTAAAACAACCAAATTAAAGAATAATTCTAATCAATATAAAATTCCAAACTTTATTTACCATTATCATGGGAATAGTATTGAGCCTCTTCCTCCTAATACTAAATTTGGTGATATCTATAATCCCTCTAAATAAGTCAAATCTATCATTCCTTCAAGGGGTAAGTTATATGGTTTATGTATGCATATTCAAATTGAGGTACATAGGGTTTTTACTTGTGAGGCCCTAAAAGGTCAAATCACAAGTATGAGAAAGTTAATACAATAACTACAAAATAAAAATCAATACATCAATTCAAACATCACATTATTGGAAAATAAAATTACATACCTCTAAAATAAAATACATGGTAGTGTTAATCATGTGTTTGCATCCTCATTTACCAATGTTTTTCTAGATAAGGTTTCATATCTAGATGAAAACCTAAAACAAAATATATCCAAAAATAATGATTTCAAAAGTGACCAATAGACTAATAAGAGTCTTAAATTAAATTCTAATATCAATTCCTCCAAACAAAAGTGTTCAAATTAAATATTTTACATTATTTATGCATATCCAACTACTAATGCACATATCATATAATTCATAAGCATCATAGATATCATTTTTTTTCATTGATGAACCAAATACAAAGTCACAAATATTGTGGTTATCATATCACTGATACATCTACCACTAAACCCACTCACATTATGATTAATCCTAAATCACCAGTTCTAAAACAAATATATCAGTAAAAAGAAAAATTAGAGTCAAAATAGTTGTTAATATCACTCACAAAGAAATAAAATATTCACAAAGAAAAATTAGGTCAAGAAAAAGATTCAAATTTACCTCTCAATGATCTACTCTATCTATTGGGGCTAGATAGATATATATAGGGTGGGGAGAGGGGCTCGAGATGAGTGGGAATATCTCACCAGATAGATATAGATAGATGGGGGGTAGTCATATCACTATATATCTATACGGGATTGGGGTCCACCGAGACTGGTGAGAGAGATAGTTAAGATCCGCAGAGAGCCCTATCCCTGAACTACCTACTCATTACTTGGAGGTCAATCATAGAACACTGAAAGCTGTGGTATCTTACGGACCTGACATAGGTCACATCCCTCCTGACATGAGATTGAAGGATCCGAACCTTCCCTAAATGAAACAATGATAATCAGTTGTCCAAAAAATATTGTTTTTGGAATGAAATATTTAGAAAAATATGGTTATCATGGTCAAGGATTGAGAATACATTCTTGAGGCATCACTCATCCTATTTACATGTATGATTATAATGACCATAATATCTTGGGTTGTATTGGAAATACTAAATCAAATAATTCAAATATATATTTTACAAATAAAAAATAACAAGAACCTATAAAATAAAATGAGTTACATAAATAATAATTCTACAAAGATAAAAAATGCATGAAAAGGAAGATTCAAAACAAAACTTTAAAATGTAATAATTATATAAAGAAACTATTCTAAAGGAAATAGTACAAAAAGAACAATAATAAAAGTTTCCAAATCAAACTCAATAAAATCAAAAAAGCATTCTAAAAATTGTGTTTCTAACAAAAGAGGTCAAAAGGTAAGAGAAACTTGATAAATTTAATGTTCTAAACATGATACAAAAAAGGTACATAAAAATGGTAATGTCAAATGTGTGGCTTTGTATGAAGAAATTGCCAATCATTCTTTAACTCTTAAAATAATTGAACCTGCATAGATGGAAAGAAAATGAAAAATATCATACTTGAACCAACTTATGAATTCAATATATGTACTTGGGAATTCTTTACATCTATACGATATGGCATTGAACATGTGAATAGAGATATGTCTTCTATTTTTTATGCTAGATCTATTAAGTGTAATCTAATACATGGATCCAAATCACCATTTATCATATTTAATATTAGTCCATTTTTTGATAAATATAATGCAAAAATAAAAAAACCATTGTTATTAGTAGCTAATAAAAACATATATGAGGTGAGGGTACCAAATATAAACTTACCAAAAATACATTCTAACATATCTAGTTTTCCTATGTACAAATGGTTGTAGTGTACATTTACTAGTCCATATAACATTTCCAGACAAAACAAAAAAAAATTCAAAACTCTAAAAAATATTCACCATAAACATATTCTATTTTCTCCTTTCCATCTATGTGTTAGTTTCATGTTCATGGACGACATATGAGTTAGTTCTACATACATGTGTGTTATTCTTCTACTTGAGGGAGATACATAAATATATAATGTTATTCCAATTTTAGATGTTATACCTTCCCTCTGCTCATGTCATATGGACATTAGGCTCATCCACATATATGATGAAAATACTTCCAAGCTAAATCATTCTATGGTCACTTCACATTATCATATTTTGAGCTCATATATTTCCATACACATGCCTTTATCCATGATTAAATTTTTCATAGGGTACTTGATATTTTATGAACTTGAATTATTTTGATAACATATTTGATATATGGGCTATTATGACATGTTTATATTGGTTGTTTACGCTTTCTTTTATGAAGTTACTTGAGTGTCTTTCCTTGTTATTTTGTTTTTTATTCAAGCATTTGAATATACTTATTTGTTTATGGCCCGATTTCCTATGTTTGATTTCTTTGACATTTGAACATGTCATCAATTTTTTATGAAAATTTGAATATGTAATCCTTGATTTTATGGATATTTGAATAAGTAATATCACTTTGATTGTGTGCATTTTAACATTCCTCTTGTTAGTGATCTCCTAGGACCATCATATATTTAATTGATTTTGAGTTATTTATTTTCTTGTTGAGCCTATACTATTAGTATCTATACATCTCCTTTGTATTACGTGATCACATTTTTATATGTGATTTAAAGATTAATTTACCTAGACATGTTCTTATATATGCTAAAGGGTTCCATTCACAAATTATACAATTGTATTATCCTTTTGAGGTGAGGTAACTAATTGTTCCTATAATACCCTCACCTCAAAGGTGGGGTATATCAGTGGGGGCATGTCATAGATACACGTTATCCACATTTGGTACATTTTTCAGATTAAATGGGGGGATGTCATATTGGCATGGTTTCCACACATTGATAGCTTTTAGATTTAGTGGATAAATGCTTTGAAATGATGTTCTCCACACTTATTCAGTATTCAAGACACCAAAATTAAGTGGGGGAATGATTTTGGATCATGTTATCCACACTTATTCACATTTGGTACATTTTTTATATTCATTAGGGGCATGATTTACAAGCATCTTCTCCACACTTATTTAGTATTTGGCACACCCATATTTTGAGGGGGTACATTTTGGAAAAATATCCTTCACATTGTCACTTATTTTATATTTCATATTTATCCATATAGTAGGGGCATGCTTTAGAATCATGTTGTACACACATACATAGCTTTCAAACTAGCCAAAACACATAGTTATAGGATTCAGACTCATAGATATGGAAACATTATATACATTGGTACTATTATTATAAACAATTTCAACATGAGACATATTTAAGGTATAGATTCTATACCATGTGCACATAATATTTCATATTCCAAATTAGTTTCATATTTATAAACACTCTTAAGGACTATACTTTGAAGGTGGATCAAGCCATATGTACATCTCCCACTTGATGTGCTTTGTGAAATTGAGTGTATGAATATGCAAAATGATAAACTAGATATACTTGAGGTGGCTAGAGACTATTGTAAAGATTTGAATCAGTTTGTAAGTGTATTGGCTAGATATATTTAGAGAATAAGGAAGATTGCTTGTCTAACCTTGCTTGTATTCTTATAATGAGTTTTTATAGGGATCTATTGGTCATGGATTGAATGTGATTGCATTAAGATAACAAGGATAAGTATGGGGAACTAGAAGGAATTGACTATTGGGGCTAAAATTGTACTTAGACATGAGCGTCAAAAGCAAGCAAGAGTGGCATCGACATTATTGTCCAAGTGTGGTGCTATTATATTGAGCTGATAGGACCTAAGGGGATGGATTAGTCATGGAAAAAGGTGTTTGGATTATCTTGGATCAAGTTTGGAAGGCTACAAATGATTGGGAATCAGTGAAAAGATGTCTATGAGGGTCATGAGAGTAAGCTAGAGGGACCATGGGTTGGGTGTATTTAACCACACTCAAGTTACTAATTTTCAAATTTTATATGACTATAGTTCCACAAAAATCAAATTCCTTCATATTCAATTCAAACCAATTTTATACAAAAGAAAAACTCTAAAATTCAAACATAAAGTTTTAGATTGCTTAAACTCTCTTGCTTCAGTTACAATTGCTCTCCAAAAATTTTTATCTTTTGGCATGTAGGCCTTCACTATTATTTATACTAATTTAGATGTCAAAATCAATTAGCAAACAACTCTTAGATTCTCATGTATTGTGCTAAAAACGAAAAACCATTGAGAGGCATCCTCCTAGAATTTTTCATTTGTGGCATGCAATGGCCATGACTTGTAGCACTTTTTGGTTCATTGTTTGAATAAAAAATAGTCTCTTTGAATGCAACACAAAGCTTACTCAAGAAATTTTATTTTACAAAATGGCTTCAAGTAATGACATCTAACTAGGTTATTTGAGTCTTACATCTTACAAAGTAACTTAATTTTACAAGTAACTTCAATAAATGACATTACTTACAAAGTAATTACTTAAAAAAAAATAACTTTAAATATATTACTTGAAGATAATAGAAGAAAATGGAAGAAGAAAAGCAAGCAAGAGTAACAAAAATCACTCCAATTCATGAACTTCAAATCTACACGTCTCTTTATATTTGATATGTTGACATCAATTGCCTTTTAGTTTCATATCTCAGCAGTTCCCTTTCTATCTCCTTGTAATAAGCATTTGCCTTCCCAGGTTAGGGTTCTAAACTCTTGACATCTTGTTGACTTTTAATTAACTCATTTATAAATTTTGCTATGAAAGGATTATAGCCTTTTCAGTTAATTACTTAAATTCTTGATGCAACCTTAGGTGACCTTGGAGTTTTTTCAGACCAAATGTTAGTGAGACCAAAGATGCAGTCCTCTAGATACACTTTCTCATTGTGAGCATCTTCTTCTAAAATCTTCATCTCTTCAAGCATTTCCCCAACAATATGCATGCAAAAAGATATGAGATGTTCCTCTTGTTTTGATTTCTTTATTGACCCTTCAATAACAATTTGTTCTTCAATCAAAACTTTCTCTCAAATTGTTTATTATTTGAAGATTTTCTTTCTACAATTCAAAAATTCCATTATCATTTTTTATCTCCTTCATTACTATTTTTATTTGTGCCAATTTATTTTTAATATCAGCCAGATTACCTGGGACCTTAGAAAACCATTTTTGTGTAGTTTGCAACATATTTTATATCCATTCATCAATAGCTTTGGCATTATCCCGATTTTACTGATCAAATGTACCTTTTGAAAGTAATGATTGTTGTGGAGCTTATATTACCATCTTGGCAATTATTTCACATAATTTAGTAATTTGCTCCTTCAACTTAACTTTATCGACTTTCTTTTCATCAAGCTTATAGAATAGTGTATTGATCAAATTTTATGTATTCTATTTCAATCCATCTATAGTAACCTCTCCAAGGTGTACCTTTATGACTTTTATTCTTTCCTAGTGGAGGAACTAATATCTCTGCAAATTTCTAGCTAGAAGGCTCAATTATCAGCTTCTTAGAAGTCATTTTAGCACTCTTGGGATTATTTATTTTATGATCAAGACTCTTTAGTACTTACAATTCAATATCGTCAAAATTTATTACTTCTCTTGTCTCATGAACTATTTGCAATGCTAACCATGATGAGAAGTCTGTGCTTGTTAAAGTGGCTGAATGAATGATCATTTATTGTTTATTATTTATTTCCACTATTTCTTGAGTTGGAACTTGTTTTACATATAAAACATATTAAAATACATTGGAAACTAATTTCTCATATTTTTCTTTTTCTTTCTCAGGTTCTTTCTCCTTCTCCTTTTTTTCTCCTTTTATGCTTTTGCCTCTACTTTTTCTGGTTCACCTATTTCCTTTGGGTTTTCCTATGATACTTCCTAAGATGGGGCCACTTCTTCAGCAGTTACATGTTTTGTCTCTTTTAGAGTGGTGGGTTGATCATTTTAAAGAGTTAGAGGTGGATTAGTAGGTGGAGAAAATGAAGGAAGAGGAAGAGGAAGAACATCAGTCTCCTTCTTAATGGGTTTCTCTAGAGGCTTGATGATATGAGATTTTGGAGGTGGCATGAGTGTTGATGGATCTATGGTAGGTGTAGTAGAAGTAGGAATAATGAGAGGAGGTGTAGTAATATAAATTTGAATTTGTTCCTTATCTTTCACCAAAAATTAGGTGTCATCAACATTATTCTTCAACTTCAATTTTTTATTAGGCACTTGACTACTTTTCCATTACCAAACTTTTCTCTTTTGACTTACTCTATTAATTTTGGTCATTAACTTCTTCATGAAATATCCCTTATTAAGAATCCATGTGGAATTCATGGAAAGGACTATAGAAGTTCTCTTATAAATAGTTTTAACCTGGTCTTTACTGAAAAACAATCTCTAGAAGTAGAGCATTATCTCCTCCTACTACATGGTAAGCATCACTAGTTACTATTCCATCATCTTCGATGTTTTTAAGAATTATTAATAGATCAAAAGAAAAAATGTATGCAAAAATCATTCTACTATTGTCTCTTCTTCTTACTTCAAACTCATCCCTACAATCAATCGAAAAGTATTCAAGTGTAAGAATATGCATATACTCAAGAGAAACTATATTTTGAGCTATGCCTTTACAATCAAAATTTTCTCTAGCTTCAAAGTGGGTTTGATTATAGTTGTGATACATATCTATTTGCACATTCTTTGCTTTGTAGATGCTTGTACAATGATAGTTACCAATAACAATGGGAAAATTAACTAAGGAATGATGAACCTTTAATTCTATCAACTGCCTACATAACTCCATAGAATCCATTTATTAGTAGGATACCTTGGTAAATTGATTGGCGTGTCTAAGAAACTACTAACTCTAATGTATGTGAAAATGAGGAATTGAATAAAGATGCATCTGAAATGGAAAACTACTTCACAAGCTACATTAAACACTCTCTTGGGCTTTAGAGCAACATTCAACTTACAGATGATTTCATAAAAAATCCATCATTTACTCTCTTATAATGCTTGAAGTATTATAAAAGAACCAATTGAGGGTAATATTCATAGATGGGTTCTGATGCCAATGTCCCTTTTGTAGTCAATCTAGAAAATGTTCCACTTGATGATGTAACATACATTAAGTATGAAGTCATCTTAAAATCTAGAGTTTATAAAACATTATTCAGCTAGTGGTCAATGTTGTCACTTATCATCCTTGACCAATCAATCATTACAAAGCTCTTATTGACATTAGTGTCCCTAATGCATGCATACATCTAGGTTGAAAATAACTTAGCATTCTTCTCTCCATTTGATTTTACATAACAACTAAGTGATGTCATCAACTTCTTGAATGATGTTAGACCTTATTATCTATTTTTGAAATCTCAAGGGCTGGTTTACTTTCTTTAGATAATTAGTGTTCATTACCTTGATACACTCTAAAGTTTGTCTTTCTTAGAGATTCTTGGCTTTCTCCATTGATAAATCTATACTTTAGAATCTTCAAATAGAAGTCAAAGTATTGAATATAAAGCCTAATCGTATTAACTAAAGTCTCTTTTACTATTCTAGTGAGAGAATCATAGTACTTTACACATTTTAGGAGAAACTCAAGTAGTTGTGTAGAACTTGGAAAAGCTACAGCTTGCAAGATTCCTCTATTGGTATTTTCTTGCATGAGTGGAGTCTTGGTTATAGCTTTGGATCTTTTCATTAACTTAGTTATGGATATATGCTCCATATCTATGTCACTAATTTTTGACACCTTAGATACAATATTGGAGTCAATGTGGTACCTCTTATACTCATACTTCATCTTTGGTTTCTATTATTTCATAACTTTCTTTGTTTTTGTCCAACCCTTCCTACTTGGCCCTAGTATTTCCTCAAGTGCAAGTTCAAGGACTTGTTCAATAAGAATTGTTTGTACTTCTACTTCAGTTACTTCTTCCTCTAATACTAACATCTATTTTGGCTAACAATGAGAGTATTTGATAAGTGTTTTTGAATACTTAGTGATTGCTCTTGCAGGTTTATAAAATGTTGAACAACTAGATCAATTTGTTGTCTTGTAACAGTCCTAATTAATCTTCAAGTATTAATAACTTTCAAGAGTATAAGGCTTTGAAAACCCTAGGTAATTTATTATAAGTAGTAGGGTATCATAATCTTAGGAAGGTATGGGTACTCCTTAAGTCATCAATTATGATAAATCTGAGTAAGTAACAATAATTCAAAGGTCCAGTTCCCATTGGGTAGTTTATCGGGTTTGCTTGGGCTTACAACTTCAGGTTTGCTTAGGCAAGCTACTGAGGTTTTCTACCCAATGAAGTAAAATTAATGAGTAGTCAAAACTTTAGGTAAGTAAATAGTTATTGAAATTCTAAGTGGTCAAGGTGCTTGAGGCCTTTGGGTTTCTTGAGGGCAGTTACTTGGTTTCATGACTTCGAGCAAGTAGTTAGGAATGGAAAACCTAGGTAAGCAAAGAAAGGTCAACTGTTAGTTTTTATTATAGAAGGATCCATTATTTTTTAGGATTTTTTTTTAGGTATTTTCACATGCAAAATGTCTCTAAGAGTTTTTACAATGTTTTACAACAACAATGCATGCAGAAAAGACAAATAATTGTAAGAAAAACTAGAAAAAGATAGAAAACTTTGAGGTGGCAAATGGAAACTTAAGAAAATAAAAACAAGACAAAAAACTTAAAAATGAGACATAAAAACAAAATGAAAATGATATACATACCTCAAATGCAAATTGCTCAGAAAATTCTCTAGAGGCTCAAATAATGTCATTCGAGGTTCATAAGGGCAACATCTAGGTCAAACAACTTGAATACCAGGTAAAAAATGAGGTGTATTTTTCAACATTTATATTAACCCTTGATTATATGACAAATAGAGGACACATGTGAGGGAAGCCACATAAGCAATTAGCTTTTTATCAAATTTCACATACTACTTTGCTTAATTTGGCCTTTGAAGTTAAATAACTTCATAATTCTGATTTGGTTTTCGACTTTGAGTAATTCAAAATTGTAAACCCTTATTTCTTTTACTTGTGACTTTGAGTCAAGTAAAGTAACTTTGAAACCCCAATTTTCTCTAGATAGTGCTCTACAAGTTTACAAAACTACTTTGCTCAACTTTTGATGAGAAGTAAAGTTGTTTCATAACTCCAATTTGAAATGGGTAGTGTTACTCAGGCTTGTGATGATTGATTACTTCTCATTTGACAAGTAAAGTTACTTGAAGAACTTGAGTTAGATTGGAAATGAGCCCAAACACAGTTTTTTTAATCTTCTTGGGAAGATGGGAAAATAGGTTTTTCAATGATGGCCTTAAGCAAAGATTTTTACCCTTTTGGAACAATTTTTAGCAATTTGAAAATAAAGGAAGCAAAATGAAAGATATAAATTATTAAGTCTTATTTAGGGGACTAGTTTTAATAAGAACAACTAACTCACAAAAGACAAAAATCATAATTTTAATAGGGTATCCCAAAATTATGTGTAAAATTTTGGGTGACACCAACTAGCTCCCATTGAGGACATCTTTGTTTCTATCAAAAAGAAAGAAACAAGGATGAGATTCCAATATCTATGGTTTTGAGTCTTGTCTACTGGGTATGGAGTCATGTAAAAACCCAATCACAAAAAGACTACAAAATAAACAAACAAGAAAACACAAATTGATATCATATTTATATACATGAAGGTGTTACCCTGCTACTTAGTTCTTGTAAAGCTTCAAGTGTTGCCCATTGAAAGGCAGCATCAATTCAATTTTATTCCTGATAAGCTAGGATGAAGTTATCTCTTCTAGTAATCCTCTTTATAGTGAAAGGCCCTTTCCATAATGATTCAAAATTACCATGCTTCCTTTTTTTGTTAATTTTGCTTATCTCATACAAGGACCAAGTCACCAACCTCAAAATATTTTTCTCAAGCCTTCTTATCAAAGATCTTCTTCACTTTCATTGGGTGATTAGTCAGTCAGCAACTTGAGTATGAACCTCTTATAATTTAGTGAGAAACATAATCCTCTTATCAAGTGGATATTGATAAGTTGTATCTTCATATTTTTAGACAAATACAAAGTAGGCAACTCTATGGTGATTTGTATCCCAATGTTTGTTTCATATAGTAGTTGAAAAGATAACATATTAATTACTTTCTTTGGAATTATTCTATCAGCCCACAATGCATCAAATAGCTTCTTATACTAGGTACGTTGATTATTATCTACCATCTTATGAATGATAGTCATCAAGTTCTTATTATTTGACTCAACTTGACCATTCTCTTGAAGATAGTGATTAGAAGCATGAACTAAATCTATTTCGTATGAGTAATATAAATTAGTTAGTTCCACTAAAGAACATTTAGCTACATTATTTGTTACTATCTTATGTGGGACACCAAACCTTACCATATTCTCCTTGATAAAATCACATGAAACTTCCAAAGTGGCATTCTTCATAGGAATGGCTTCTACCCACTTTTTGAAGTAACCAGTTACAGTTAAGACATAGAAATGTCCAACACTTGAGGAATGATTTAACATGCCAATAAAAAGCATTCCCCCCTGCTTGAATGATTCATTGATTATGACTAGTTTTATAGGCAATATTGGCAACTATACATATCCCACAAAGTGTTAACATTTTGACACTTTGCAACCCAATCCAAAGTATCCTAGAAGAGAGTAGGCCAATAATACCTTACTCATAAGATCTTATGTGTTGTAACTCATGCTAAAAAGTGACCTCTATAAGATTTATCATGAAACTATTCTAGTAATCTCCTTTGCTGCCCTTTGACCACACAACGGAGGATGATACCACCAATTCCTCTTTTCTATAAACTATTATCCCAAAGGACATAATCCTTTGACTTTAGCTTGATGGTACACTTTTCTTTGTTTATAAGATCATTTGGAGATTCTCTATCAGTTAGGAAGTAAGCAATATTACTATACCATTCATCAAAAAGATAAAAAAACACCATAGATGAATATTCATCTAATTTAGCTTGGAGTAAAGGTGCCACTATATTTGTGTCATCAAGTTTTCTCTCTACCAACATTGGCACAAGCCTCTTCCTCTTACTAGCTTCATTGGTTTAATATCAAGGTCAAAAATTTTCACCTTATCTACCCAGGTGCCTCTCCATAATCTTATCTCTTATTGTGTTAGATTAGATTTCACTATAGTATTAGGTACATAGACTTTAGTATGTAAAGACAAAATGTAGTACCTAAAAACTTTGCATGCTTTGACTACAAAAATGGTGTGTTTCTCCACCTATGTATACTTTAGTTCAGATATTTTTAATAGATGGCTCATGAAAGCTATAGGAGATTCAATTCCTTCATCATTCTTTTGTATAAGTATGAATGACATGGTATGCTCAGAAGAATAACAATAAAGAATGAATTTTTTTACTAAAATATGGGAAAACTAGTACTAAAGCTTGAGCTATGGCTACTTTAATCTTTCAAATTCCAAGTTACCTTTAGCTTTCCACTTGAAGTCTTACTTATTCTTCATCATATTAGAGATGTGGTGAGTCAACTTAGCAAAGTCAAGAATGTCTTATGAGGAAGTTGACTTTACCAAAGAAGGAATGTACACCCTTCTTGGAAGTAGTTAAATATAGAATTTGAATGGCTTTTATCTTTTTTAGGTCAATCTCTACTTCTTTTGAGATGATGCGACTAAGAAGCTTCCTTTTAGTCATGGAAAATATTGGTTTCTTAGTATTCAAAGAAATCCCATGTCTCTTGCACTAAATGAGAACCTCTTCTAAATTAGCCAAGTGATTACCTCTTTTTTTTGGAGAAGACTGTTAAGTCATCAAGGTATACAACTATACTCTTGTTCTTCAGATGTGCAAATACTAGATCCATTGTTCAATGAAAATTTGATCTATAATTAACAAGCCCAAAGGGAATCTTTTGATAAGCAAATGTCCCCCATGGTGTCATGAAATTTGTCTTGTATTGATTTTTTTTTATCCTCTTTTATATAATTGTACCTTGAAAATCAATCTAATATGGACATCTTTGAACCTGTAACTACTTACAAGGTGTGATCCATAATAGGCAATGGATAATTGTCTTTTAGAGAAGCTTGATTCAAATTATGAAAATCAACACACAATTGTATTTATTTATTTTTCTTATTTAATGGGACAATGTTAGCTAACCATATTGAATAATTAATAGGATAGATGATCTTTGCATCAAGAAGCCTTTATATTTTAGCAAAGATAATACCTAAAATTGTTGGATTATGATGGCAGAGATTTTACCTAAAAGGCTTCACTTTTGGCTAAAGTGGAATGTAATGTTGCACCTCATCTGGCTAAAAAGTCTTTAGGTCTTTGTAAGACCAAGCAAACTAATCAATATACTTTGTAAGAAGCTTAATGAATGCTTCTCTTTATTCTTGGGAACAACATTTTCTAGTTTTGACTATCTTAGAATCTTCTTTAGTACCCAGATTAACTTTTTGTACTTTTGGAGATTAACTATCACCATATTCTTTTTTTTTTCTTTAGAAAATGATCGTGCTTATCAAATTTTTCTTCTAAAGAAACTAAACCTTTAGGGATTTTATTTCCCTTCAATTAATGACATCTTCACTATCATTGAGCTCTGGGTCAGTGTTACTTTTTGTTGTTTGATGTGGAAGTGAACTACTTTTCTTTAAAGTACAACTCCTCAAAGTTATCTTGTTGCTCAAGAAATACAACTATCTACTTTTCATCATTGAAAACTTCCCACTGATTGACATGTTTTGGAACTTTTAAATAGAAAACCATCTCTAATCTATAATCACCTTCTTGAAAAAGTTGGATGACTGATATGGCCTGAGTAGAGCTGTGGTAACTACATGAGAATCAACTCTAGAGTTATAATCATGAGGAATAAATTTGATTGAAAAGGCTGTAGTGTCAAGTGTTGCACTCAGGACTTGATCATGATAGTGCCTCAACTAATCTTTCTTCACTTGGTATCATCCTTAGAGTTGTCTTACTATTAACTCAACATCTCCTTGTGATTTATGAAGTCTCACTCCTTTTTTCTTTGCTTGTCCAGTCTTAAAAATATTGCTTATGTCGTTAGTATTTTTAAACATAAGTTTGTAACATTAAGGATATACCTTACCATCAAGTGATATTAGTACAACTCTAGCACCTGAACTAAGAAAACAATAGTTGCCATTAAATTCTAGCATCCATACTTTCTCTTCTTCCTCCTGTATCTTTGGTTATTAAATTTCCTTGCCTAATTTAAGGTAATAAACTCTATGATCTGATTTTTCAAAAAGAATCTTGGATATTGGATCATCATAATTAAAAATTATATATTTGAACTTTTTTTTAGGCTTGAGTTTTTTATTTACTTGTTTGATTGAAATGTGAGCACATGACCAATCCATCTTGACTTCTCCACCTAGATCTTTAAAAAAAATTATACTTAACAACATTATATAAGAAATGAGAATATCTAAAACTAGAATTATCATTTTGAGCCTTTTATTTGGGAAAGTTACTAGGGCAGCTTGGGCATCTTTAATTTATCCAATCAAGGGGACTTGTCTCTCCATTGAGTAACAACTGCTCATTGAATTGGTTAAAGTGACACCAAGGGCATCAGCTACTTTAGCTAGCATGACATTATCAAAGGCTCTAGACTCTAGGATACAGTTACTTAATTTGAACCCATTGATCAAGAGACGCACATAGAATGGCTCTATCCTTTCAGATGTGGAACCATATATGGGAGAATTAGTTGTAACATTGTTTTGAGAAAAAACATATTTGGGAGTAGAGAAGATAACTTTAGAGGCATTGATTTTATTATTTGATTCTTTACTTTGAACATACTTGACTAATCTATTCAAGTGATCTGAAAAAGATATCAAGTCTTTGACTTCTAACATTTGAATTTTGGCTTTCTTTATGTGATCAATTATGTCAAAAGAAGGGATGGTTGTAGATAAAGTAATACTAACTTTAGAATTATGAGTTACTAGCTTATGAGTTTGAGAAAAATAAGCTACATAATTATCTTTTAGATCAAGATAAGGTAGAGGACTTACCTCTTTTAAGAATGCTTACATCTGATTTGGAGTCTTATTTTTTTTTATCTTGTTCTTTAGAAAGTTTTTCACCTACTTGCTGAGTCTATAACCTTATAAACACTGCAAAAAGAGTGACTATAATCTTCTTCAAGTTCTTCTTGATAATAACTTTCTAATTAATATTCAAGGTAGCCTATTTTAGAGCCATCAAGAGGATCTACAAAGTCATTTTCATCAACCAAACTTTGATTAGTATCACCAATCATCTGATCTTCATTCATCTAAACATGATTTTTGGAAGCATCTTTAATTGCTAGTCTTTGTGTAGGACCAAAAATGTGGTTCCTATTTTTATTATTAAAATTACATGTAGGTGCATTCCTTATGGGAGCAACATGAGCACCTTGTTAAATTTGCCTTTTAACTTGTAGTAAATCATTAACAAGTTTCTATAAAAAAGGATCCATTATGGTTTGCACTATAGTCAAAGTAGAACTGTCTACGTTGGAAGTTTTCCTCTTGATCTTTCCATCTATAATAAGGTCATCCTGAACCTCTATATCAAGATTTTGAGTTGCTAATAAATTAGTAGGATGTGCTCTATGCAACTGATTCCTAATCTCTAGTAATTGAGCATTGATAAAGAAGTTCTTTTGATTATCTCCAATGGGTAGAGTAGCTTGAAGGATTTTATAAAGTAATATGTGAGAGTTTTTAGCATCTTTAAATCTCTTTTTAAATTGCTCATGCATAGTGGCCCAACTAACTATAGTGCCAAGATCCAAATGGTAAAACCATTCTACAGCTAAGTCATGTAAGGTCTCAATGAAGAGTCTAACTAAGACATCTTCATGATCAATACCAATTACTCCATAGGCTACAAAGAAAGTAGCCAAGTGTTCATCTAAATTTTATTTTTCATTGTTTTTGAACTTTGGAAAATTATTTCTTGACCCCTTTGGTAAGTCATTGAAAGGAGGGGTCAAATTCATAGGACCAATAACTACCCCTCAATCACTAGCCCCCAAGGGATAGGAAGTGGTAACACCATTATTTTTGGAATAAAGAATTGAGGATTAGTGGGTTGGATTATTCCTAATGAGTTATGTCATTGCTGATTCATAGGAGTTCATGCTCATCTGACAGGTGAGATACTAGTTCTTCTTGTTTTGTCTTGGATAGAAAAGCAAAAATTATACCATTCTTTTAGTTCAAAAAAGTTGTTGGTGTAGCCTTGAGCTCTCCTTGCTCTTGGGAAAGGTTTATTTGCTAGATTTAAGCACTAATATTTTTTTAAGTATTTACCTGAGTAATTTTGGGTTTATAAGCAAAGTTTTGAGAGATGGTTTCTTAACATGTAGGAGTTTAGGAAAAATAAGGTGTAAAATAAAGCATTTGGTTTGGACATGAAGCAACTCAATAAAAGTGATGAATCTAATTTTAAGAAGTAAAGTTAACTTCACAAAAGATGTATTTTAAATAGTTAAGTGTGCCACTAATTGCATGCAACATTATAAACATTAGTTTGAAATTTTTTGGATTTATTTTGGAATTGGATGTTAATCTATGCCTATCATAACCTGAGTGGGTATTTTAATTTTAGTTCTGGGGGTTAAGTTTGTAGTTCCCCAATGGAGTCTCCAAAAACTATTGGCTAGATATTTTATAGGTTATCAAAAGTATCTAGGTAGTCATGGAATTGAATCCCCTTCATTTAATGGTGAATATCTCATATGTTTTATGTCTATCTACTTTAAACTATTCAAAAATTATAGTTACTCATAATTTATATAGAGTATTCACATAATATACATAAATCATCTTATTTTAGGGTACTACTTTAATCACAAAGTTTATGAACTATAAAAAGTTGATTTTACAATAAGTAAGCAACTATTTTAGAGGATGTGTAAATAATTTTGAGGAGAAATAGAGAATGAAATGACTAGAATTTGTGAGAAAGAAGAAATTACACTTCACAAGTAATTTTACAGAGCTTATTGAATCCGTATAAGTAAAAAAAAATTCAAGAGGTGAAAATCTTTTTTAAAAATGATTAAGAAAGACTGGAATTCATATTTAGATTTAAAGATAATACAAAGTTTATCATTTTAATATTTAAAAATTTATTAAATGATCTCTTTAGATGCAAAGTTCCATAGAAATCAACTTCCTTCATATTCACTTTGAACCAATTTCATACAAAAAAACTCTAAAACCTAAACACAAAGTTTTAGATTGATTAAAATCTCTTGCTTAATTACAATTGTTTTCCAAAAATTACAATCTTTTAGCATGAAAGCCTTCACTATTATTTATACTAATTTATATGTCAAAATCAATTAGGAGACAACTTCTTAGATTCCCATGTGTTGTGTTAAAAATTGAAAACTATTGAGAAGTATCCTCCTAAAATTTATCATATCTAGTATACAACAGTCAATGACATGTAACCAACAGTCAATGACATGTAACACTTTTTTATTTCACTATTTTAATAAAAAATAGTCTCTTTTCATGCAACACAAAACTTTCTCAAGTAATTTGCTTTTACAAAATAAATTCAAGTAATGGCATCTAACCAAATTACTTGAGTCTTACATCTTACAAAGCAACTTATTTTTATAAGTAACTACACTAAATAACATTACTTACAAAGTAATTACTTAAAAAAAATACTTTAAATACATTACTTGAAAAAAATAGAAAAAATAAGAATTTGTCGACAAGAAAATTAATAACAATCACTCCAAGTCATGAATTTCAGATCTACACTTTTATCTATATTTGATATGTTGAGACATCATGAATTAGATTGCTACATCATCTGATTTGGAAACCAATTGCCTTTTGGTTTCATATCATAGTAGTTCCTTTTCTATCTTCTTGTAATAAGCTTTCACCTTCCCAATTTGGGGTTCTAACCTCTTGTTGAATTTTGATTAAATCCTTTATAAATTTTACTGTGAAAGGAGTTGTGGCCATTTTAATTAATTGGTTGAATTGTTGATGCAACTACTCAGGTGTCCTTGGAGTTTTCTTATACCAAATGTTAGTGATACTAAAGATGCAATCCTATAAATTCACTTTCTCATTGTGAGCATATTCTTCTAAAATATTCATCTCTTCAAGCATTGCCCTAAGAATATGCATGTGAAAAGATATGAGATGTTCCTCTTATTTTGATTTCTTTATTGACCCTTTAAAAACAATCTATTATTTAGTCAAAACTTTCTCACTCAAAGTATTTATTCTCATTTTCTATTTCCTTCATTACTTTCTTTATTTGTACCAATTTGTTTTCAATGTTGACCAGACTACCTAAGACCTCAAAAAACCATTCCCGAGTAGTTTGCAACATATTTTCTATCTATTCATCAATGTCTTTGGCCTTATACCTAGTTTCTTATACCTCTATTATTATTTGTTGATAAAATGAACCTCTCTTAAAAGTAATGATTGTTGTAGAGAAGATCTTACCATGTTAGCAATTATTTCACACAATTTAGCAATTTGCTCCTTTAACTTAACTTTGTCAACTTTCTCTTCATCAAGCATCTGTAAAAGTGTATTGATCAAGGTCTATGTATGCTATTTCAAGCCCTCTATAGTAAATTCTCTGAGGGGTACCAATATTTTTTGAGTTAGAACATCTTGTACATCAGAAACATATCGAACTACATTGGAAGCTAATTGCCCATCTTTTTATTTTTCTTTCTTAGGTTATTTCTCTTCTCCATTTCTTCCTCTACCTTTACTTTCTCTGGTTTAATTATTTCAATTTTTTCTTAGGCACTTGATTGCTTTCCCCTTATAATTCTTTTCTTTTTTGACTTACTCCAGTAGTTTCAGTCTTTAACTCCATGTAATATCCCTTATTGAGAATCCATGTGGAAGTCATGGAAAGGACCATAAATGTTCTCTCAACAATATTTTTAACCTTATCTTTACCAAAAACAATCTCTGGAAGTGGAGCATTATCTCCTCTTGCTACATGGTAAGCATCACTAGTTACTATTCCATCATCTTCCATGTTTTCAAGAATTGTTGCTAAATCAAAAGAATAAAAATTCTCAATATTCAATCTATTATTATCTCTTATTCTTAATTGAAACTCATCCTTACAATCAATCCAAAAGTCTTCAAGTGTAGGAATATGCATATACTCAAGAGAAAATATATTTTGAGTTATGCCTCTGCAATCAAAATTTGCTCTGGCTTCAAAGTGGGGTTGATTGTAGTTATGATACATTCTTTGCTTTGTAGATGCTTGCACAATGATAGTTACCAATAACATTGAGAAAACTAATTGAGGAATCGTGAACCTTTGAATGTAAGTCATGTAATTCTACAAAACTCCATAAGAATCCATTTATCAGTAGGATACCTTGGAAATTTGATTGGTGTGCCTAAAAAACTGCCAACTCTAATGTATGTGAAATTAAAGAATTGAATAAAAATGCATCCAAAATGGGAAACTACTTCCCAAGCTACATCAAACACTCTCTTGGGCTTTAGATTAACATTCAACTTATAAATGATTTCATAAAAAAATCCATCATTTAGTCTCTTATAATGCTTGAAGTATTCTAAAAGAACCAATTGGGGGTAATATTCATAGATGGGTTCTAACACCAACATCACTTTTCTATTCAATCTGGAAAAGGCTCCACTTGATGTTGTAACATACACTAAGTATGAAGTCATCTTGAAATCTAGAGTTTGCAAAACATTATTTAGTTGGTGGTTAATGTTTTCACTTATCATCCTTAAGCACTCAATCATTGTAGACAGAATGTTGACATCAATGGCCCTAATGTATGCATACATCTAAGTTTAAAAACACTTAGCATTTTTCTCTCCATTGATTCTACATAATAACTAGGTGATGTCATTAAATTTTTAAATGAAGTCAAACCTGACTATCTATTTTAGGAATCTCGAGGGCTACTTTACTTTATTTAGATAGTTAGTGTTCATTACCTTGATACACACTAAATTTTTTCTTTCCCCAAGATTCCTAGCTTTCTCCATTGATAAATATATTACTTTAGACCTTGTTGGAATCTTCAAATAGTTGTCAAAGTATTAAACATCAACCCTGATTACCACATTACCTAAAGTGTCTTTCACTATTCTAGTGAGAGAATCATAGTACTTAGCATATTCTAGGACAAACTCAAGTAGTTGTGTAGAACTTGGGAAAGCTGTAGCTTACAAGATTCCACTATTGGTCATTACTTTCATGAGTGGAGTCTACTTTGGATCTCTCCAATGACTCAGTTATAGGTCACATTTCCCATATCTATGTCACTAATTTTTGACAACTTGGTTACAATATTGGACTCAATGGGTACCCCTTGTACTCATACTTCATCTTTTTTTCCTATGATTTCACAGCTTTCTTTTCTTTTGTCTTACCCTTCCTACTTGGCCCTAGTATTTTCTTAAGTGCAAGTTCAAGGACTTATTCAATAAGAGTTGTTTGTACTTCTACTTTAGTTATTTCTTATTTTGATCCCGACATTTGTTTTGGCTAAAATTGGGAATTCTTGATAAGTGATCTTGAACACTTAGTGATTGCTCCTGCTAGTTTAGAAAAGGTTAAACATTAGATCAATTTATTGTCTTAAGTAATAGTCCTAAGTAATATTAAAGTATTAAGAACTTCTAGTAGTATAAGGCTTTGAAAACCTTGGGTAACTTATTGTAATTAGTATGGTAAGTCAATCTTGATAAGGTTTGGGGTACTCCTTAAGTCATCATAAATGATAACTCTGAGTAAGTAATAAGCATTTAAAGCTCTGGTTCCTATTAGATAGTTTAATAGGTTTACTTGGGCCTTACAACTTTGGGATTTCTTAGCCAAGTTATTGAGGTTAAAAAACTTGATGAAATTTATAAAAGTAAGGAGTACTCAGAACTCCAAGTAAGTAAATAGTTGTTAAATGTCTAGGTGGGCAAGGTGCTTGAGGAATTCAGGGTTTTTGAGGGTAGTTACTTAGTTTTGGGACTCTAAGCAAGTAATTAGTAGTGGAAAACCTAGGTAAGTAAATCAAGGTAAAATATTAGGATTTTTTGTATAAGGATTAATTTTTTTAAGGATTTTGTTTAGGTATTTTCACATGCAAAATGTCTTTGAGAATTTTTACAAGGTTTTACAAAAATAATGTATGCAAAAAAAAATAATTGCAAGAAAAAATACAAAAAGATAGAGAAACCTTTGAGGTGGAAAATAAAAACTTACCAAAAGAAAAAGAAGACAAACAATGCCAAAAAAGATACATGAAAACAAATGGGAAATGATCTACATACCTTAAATGCAAATGGGTTGATAAGAAATTGCTCAAAAACACTTTGAAGGTTCAAATGGTGTTGTTCAAGTTTTGTAAGGATAGTAGTTAAGTCAAACAACTTGAATGCCAAGTATAAAATGAGATGGATTTTTAAACATTTATATTAACCCTTATATTTATGACAAATAGGTGACACATGTGAGGGAAGCTACACAAGCACTTAGCTTTTTGTCAAGTTGCATGGACTACTTTGCTTAACTTTTGATGAGATGTAAAGTTATTTCATAACTTTAATTTGAATTGGGTAGTGTTGCTCAGGCTTGTAATGATTACTTACTTCTCATTTGACAAGTAAAGTTATCTTAAGAACCCAAGTTGGCCTAGAAATGAGCCCAAACACTTAGTTTTTTTATCTTCTTGGGAAGATGGGAAAATAGGTTTTTCAATGATGGCCTTAGGAAAACACTTTCATCCTTCTAAAATAGTTTTTAGAAATTGGAAAATAAATCAAGCAAAATTAAAGCTACAAAAGACTAAGTCTTATTTAGGGGACTAGTTTTAACAAGAACAATTGACTCACAAAAGATAAAAGGCACAAGTTTAATAGGGGTATCCCAAAATTCTATCTAAAATTTTGGATGACACCACATTCAAATAAAAAAGTTATGACACATCATGACAAATGTGCATAAAGTTTGAATTTTTAGATATTAAACATATTAAAAACTGCTTAAGCTTTGGTATTACATACTATTAAAACTTTAAAATTATGAAGCATCATGACAAGTATGCATAAATTTTAAATCTTTGGATCTTAAACACATTCCAAATCACTCAAACTTCAGTATTACATATCATTCATATTTCAAAGTTTCAATGCATATTGATAAATATACATACATTTGAAATGTTTGGATCTTAAACATGTTCAAAATTGCTCAAGCTTCGGTATTACATATCATTCAAATTTCAAAGTTGGAATGCATCATGAAAAATATACATAAATTTAAAATATTTGGATCTTGAATACATTCAAATCCACTCAAGCTTCAGTATTACATATCATTCAAATTTCAAAGTTGTGATGCATCATGAGAAACCTACATAAAGTTAATCTTTAGATTTTAAACATGTTCAAAACTGCTTAAGCTTTGGTAATATATATCATTCAAATTTCAAAGTTGTGATGAATCATAAAAAATTTAAATATTTAGATCTTAAATACATTCAAAATTGCTTAAGTTTCAGTATAAATTACTTAAACATCAAATTTGCAATGCATCATGATAAATGTGCATACAATTTGAATCTTTAAATCTTAAACATGTTTAAATCCACTTGATCTTTGGTATTCCATATAATTGAAATTTTAGAGTTGTGATGCATCATGATAAACATGCATAAAGATTGAATCTTTTGATTTTAAACACTTTCAAAACCACCAAGAGTTGGTGTTATATATTATTTAAATTTCAAAGTTGGAATGCATCATTAGAAATGTACATAAAGTTTGAATCTTTTGATCTTAAACACATTAAAAAATGTTTAAGATTTAGTATTACATATCAGTCAAATTTTAAATTTATGAATTTTCATGAGAAACCCACATAAATTTATAATCTTTAGATCTTAAATACATTCAAATTCACTCAAGCTTCGATATTACATATCATTTAAATTTTAAATTTGTAATGTATCATGATAAATGCAAATAAAGTTTGAATCGTTTGATCTTAAACACATTCAAATTTTCTTAAATTTTGGTATTACATTTCATTCAAATTTAAAAGTTGTGATTCATTATAAGAAACATGCATAAAGTTGAAATTATTGGATCTTAAACATGTTTAAAATTTCTTAATCTTCAATATTACATATCATTAAAATTTCAAAGTTATGATTCGTCATGAGAAATATGCTAAATTTTAAATCTTTAGATCTTAAACACTTTCAAAATTGATTAATTTTTGGTATTACATATATTTCAAACATCAATATTATGATGTATTATGATAAATGTGCAAAAAGTTTGAATCTTTATATCTTAAATATGTTTAAAATGACTTAAGCTTTGGTATTATATATCTTTCAAATTTTAAAATTGTGATGCATCATGAGAAATGTGCATAAAGTTTAAATCTCTAAATATTAAACACATTCAAAACTACTTAATATACAAATTTAAATTACATATCATTCAAATTTTATAGTTATATTGCATCATAATAAATGCACATAAAGTTTGAATTTTTAGTTCTTAAACATGTTCAAAATTATTTAAGCTTTGATACTACATATCATTCAAATTTACAAGTTGTGATGCATCATGATAAATGTGCATAAATTTTGAATCTTTAGATCTTGAACATATTCAAATTCACTTAATTTTTTGTATTACATATCATTCAAACTTCAAAGTTGTGATGCATCTTGAGAAATATGCATAATATTTGAATCTTTGTATATTAAACATGTTTAAAACATCCTAAAATTTAGTATTACATATGATTCAAATTTTAAATTTATAATGCATCATGAAAAATATGCATAAATTTTGAATCTTAAACACATTCAAAACTTCTTAAGCTTTGGTATTACATATTAATCAAATTTCAAAGTTGTAATGTATCATGACAAATGCACACAAAGTTTGAATTTTTTGATCTTAAATACCTTAAAAAATGCTTAGGCTTTGATATTACACAACATTTAAATTTTAAAGTTTTGATGCATCATATGAAATACATAACAAGAACATAATCAAACTAAAATATATACAAACTAATCTGAAAAAAAATTATACTCCTAGATCAAAGGAGAAACTTACAACATCCTTTGTTCAATGAGATGTAGGAGAGAATGAATCAAGTTATCTTTTGAGATTTGGTTTTGATGTTCTCAACTCCCTCATATTTGTTGATTTCTTTGGCATGATTTCAAATGCAATGATGATAGATGTAAACATGTTCAAAACCACTTAAGCTTTGATATTACATATCATTTAAATTTGAAAGTTATGATGCATCATGACAAATATGTAATTTTTTTGAATACTTAGATCTTAAACACATTCAAAACCTCTTTATCTTTGGTATTACATATATTTCAAATTTAAAAGTTGTGATGCATTATGATAAATATGCATAAAGTTAGAATTGTTGGATCTTAAACACATTCAAAACCACTTAAGTATTAATGTTATGATGTATCATAAAAAATGTTCATAAAGTTTGAATAATTAGATCTTAAACACATTCACAACTACTTAAGATTTGGTATTACATTTCATTAAAATTACAAAATTGTAATGCTTCACGAGAAACACACAAAGTTTAAATATTTAGATCTTAAACATATTCAAAACCACTTAAGTTTTAATATTACAAATCATTAAAACTTTAAAATTTTGATGCATCATGACAAATATGCATAAAATTCAAATCATTGAATCTTAAACACTTTTAAGACCACTCAATCTTATGTATTACATATTATTCAGATTTTAAAGTTGTAATGCATTATGAAAAATATGCATAAAATTCAAATCTTTGGATCTTAAATATATTCAAAACCACTCAATTTTTAGTATTACATATCATTCAAATTTTAAAGTTTTGATACATCATAATAAATGCACATAAAGTTTAAAAATTTAGATATTAAAGATATTCAAAAATTCTCAATGTTTGGTATTACATATCATTTAAATTTCAAATTTGAGATGAATCATGAGAAATGTGCATAAAATTCAAATCATTGGATCTTAACTAGGTTCAAAACCACTTAAGCTTCAGTATTATATATCATTCAAATTTTAAAATTGTGATTCATAATGAGAAATCCACATAAAGTTTAAATCTTTGAATCTTAAACACATTCAAAATCACTCAAAATTTTGTATTACATATCATTCATATTTCAAAATTACAATGCATCATGAGAAATGTGCATAAAGTTTAAATATTTAGATCTTAAACATGTTCAAAACTATTCAAGCTTTAGTATTACAAATCATTCAAATTTAAAAGTTTTAAAGCATCATGAGAAATACACATAAAGTTCAAATATTTAAATCTTAAACATACATGTTCAAATCCACTCAATCTTCGATATTACATATCATTCAAATTTTAAATTTATGATGCATCATGATAAATGTTTAAAAAAATTTAATCATTGTATTTTAAATACATTCAAATTCACTTAGGTTTTGGTATTACATATCATTCAGATTTTAAAATTGTGATACATCATGATAAATGTGCATAAGGTTTGAATCACTTGGATCTTAAACACATTTAAAACTTCTTAAGCTTCAGTATTATATATCATTCAAATCTTAAAGTTGTGATACATCAAAAAAAATACACATAAAGTTTGAATCTTTGGTATTACATATCATTTAAATTTCAAAGTTGTGATGCATCATGATAAATGCACATAAAGTTTGAATCTTTAGGTATTTTAAACATGTTAAAAATGACTTAAACTTCAGTATTACATATCATTCAAATTTCAAAGTTACGATGCATCATGAAAATCACCCATAAATTTTGAATCATTGTGTCTTAAACACATTCAATTCCATTTAAGTTTTGGTATTACATATCATTCAAATTTTAAAATTGTGATGCATCATAAAAAATGTGCATAAAATTTAAATCGTTTGAGTCTTAAACACATTCAAAACTACTTAAGCTTCAGTATTATATATCATTCAAATTTTAAAGTTGTGATCCATCATGAGAAATGCACATAAAGTTTGAATCTTTGATTCTTAAACATGTCAAAAATTACTTAAGCTTTGGTATTATATATTATTCAAAATTTAAAATTGTGATGCATCATAATAAATGCACATAAAGTTTGAATTTTTGTATTTCAAACATATTAAAAACCACTTAAGCTTCAGTACTACATATCATTAAAATTTTAAGGTTATAATGCATCATGAGAATCATGCATAAATTTTGAATCTTTAGATCTTAAAAACATTCAAAATCATTTAAGCTTCAGTATTACATATGATTCAAATTTCAAAGTTGTTATACATCATGAGAAATGTGCATAAAATTTGAATCTTTGTATTTTAAACACCTTAAAAACCACCTAAGCTTCAATATTACATATCATTCAAATTTCAAAGTTGTGATGCATAATGAGAAATACACATAAAATTTGAATTTTTGAATCTCAAACACATTTAAAACTAATTAAGCTTCGATATTACATATCAATTAAATTTCAAAATTATGATGCATCATAAAAAATGTGCATAAAGTTATAATATTTGGATCTTCAACACATTAATAACCACTTAAACTTTGGTATTACATATTAATAAAATTTAAAAATTGTGATGCATCGTGAGAAACACATAAATTTTGAATCTTTAGATCTTCAACACATTAAAAATCAATTATACTTTGGTATTACATATCATTCATATCTCAAAGTTGTGATGCATCATAAGAAACATGCATAAATTTTAAATATTTGGATCTTAAATACATTTAAAATCAATTAAGCTTTGGTATTACATATCATTCAAATTTTAAAGTTTAGATGCATCATGAGAAACATGCATAAAATTTGAGTCCTTATATCTTAAACATATTTAAAACCACTTAATCATTACATATCATTAAAATTTTAAAGTTGTGATGCATTATAAAAAATACACATTCTAAATTACTTAAGCTTTAGTGATGCATCACAACTTTGAAATTTGAATGATGTGTAATACTAAAGATCAACCACTTTTAATGTTTTTAAGATCTAAAGATTCAAAATCTCTGAATTTTTATCATAATATTCTTTTTAAAAAAAAATTAAGTTTGAATGATATGTAATACAATAGCTTAAAATTTTTTGAAGGTGTTTGAGATCCAAAGATTTAAACTTTATTCATGTTTCTCATGATGGATCACAATTTTGAAATTTGAATGATGTTTAATACTAAAGATTAAGCAATTTTGAATGTATTTAAAATTTAAAGATTCAAATTTTATCTATATTTATCATGATGTATTGTAGCATTAAAGTTTGAATGATATGTAATACTAAAGCTTAAGTGGTTTTGAATGTGTTTAAGATTTAAACATTCAAACTATATATGCATTTTGTATGATGCATCATGACCTTGAAGTTTGAATGATATGTAATACTAAAACTTAATAAAATTTGAAGGTGATTGATATCTAAAGATTTAAAATTTGTGTGAATTTTTCATAATGCATCATAACTCTTAAGTTCGAATCATTTGTAATATCAAAGCTTAAGCAGTTTTGAATGTATTTAAAATCCAAAAAATTGAACTTTATGTGTATTTCCTATGATGCATCACAACTTTAAAGTTTAATTGATATGTAATATAGAAACATAAATAATTTTGAAGGTGTTTAAGATCTAAAGATTTTAAATTTATACATATTTCTCATCATGCATCACAATATTAAAGTCTGAATGATATTTGAATGTGTTTAAGATCCAAAGATTTAAATTTTATGTATATTTTGTATAATGAATTTCAACTCTAAAATTTAAATCATATGTAATACTGAATCTTAAGTGATTTTTAATATATTTTAGATCTAAATATTTAAAATTTATAAACATTTTTTATGATGCATCGTAACTTTAAAATTTGAATGATTTGTAATACTAAAGTTTAAGTGATTACAAATTTATGCATGTTTAAGATCCAAAGATTTGAACTTCTCATGATGCATTACAACTTTCAAATTTTAATGATGTTTAAGTTTAAGTGGTTTTGAACCTATATAAGATCCAAAGATTCTAATTTTATAAGTGTTTTTCATGATACACAACTTTGAAATTTGAATGATATGTAAGACTGAAGCTTAAAGTTTTGAACATATTTAAAATCTAAATATTCAAACTTTATGTGTGTTTCTCAAGATATATCACAATTTTGAATTTTGAATGATATGTAATACTAAATCTTAAGTAATTTTTAACATGATTAAGATCCAAAGATTTAAACTTTATACACATTTCTCATGATATATTGTAGCTTTGAAATTTTAATGTTCTAATAATAAAGCTTAAGTAATTTCAAACATGTTTGTGATCTAAAGATTTGAAATTTATGCATTTTCATGTGATGCATCACAACTTTTAAATATGAATGATATGTAATATTGAAGCTTAAACAATTTTGAATATGTTTGAGATTTAAAAATTAGAATTTTATACACATTTCTCATGATGCATCACAAATTTAAATTTTAAATGATGTGTAATACCAAAGTTGAAATGATTTTAAATATGTTAAGATCTAAAGATTTGAACTTTATGCACATTTTGTATGATGCATTACAACTTTGAAATTTGAATGATATGTAATATCAAAACTTAAGTAGTTTTGAAAGTGTTTAATATCTAAAGATTCAAATTTTGTACATATTTTTCATGATGCATCACAACTTTAAAATTTTAATGATATGTAATACCAAAGCTTAAGTAGTTTTAAATATGTTTAAGATCTATTGATTCAAATTTTATTAGTGTTTCTCATGATGAATAATAATTTTAAAATTTGAATGATATGGAATACCAAAGCTTAATTGTTTTGAACATGTTTAAAGTCTAAAAATTCAGACTTATGGTCATTTCTCATGATGCATCACAACTTTAAAATTTCAATGATATTTAATATAAAAGCTTAAGAGATTTTGAATGTGTTTAAGATTCAAAGATTAAAATTTTATGCACATCTCTCATGATGCATCACAACTTTAAAATTTGAATGATATGTAATACTGAAGCTTAAGTGGTTTTAAATGCGTTTAAGATCTAGAGATTAGAAATTTATGTCATTTTTTCATAATACATAATAAATTTAAAATTTGAATGATATGTAATACCAAAATTTAAGCAATTTTTAATGTGTTTAATATCTAAAGATTTAAATTTTATCTCCATTTCTCATGATGCATCATAGCTTTGAAGTTTGAATGATATGTAATACTAAAGCTTAAGCAATTTTGAATGTGTTTAAAATCCAAAGATTTTAACTTT
Organism: Torreya grandis; assembly: GCA_037957365.1. Taxonomy (NCBI): domain Eukaryota; kingdom Viridiplantae; phylum Streptophyta; class Pinopsida; order Cupressales; family Taxaceae; genus Torreya; species Torreya grandis. The sequence goes on along the minus strand of JARHVA010000025.1, from coordinate 5,148,747 downwards.
ATGTGCATTAATCATAATGCATCATAAATTTCAAATTCGAATGATATGTCATATTGAATCTTATGTGGGTTTGAATGTGTTTAAGATCTATATATTCAAGCTTTATGTATGTTTCATGTGATAGATATAACTTTGAAGTTTGAATGATATATAATACCAAAGTTAAGATGTTTAAGATCTAAATATTCAAATTTTATGCACTTTTCTCATGATGCATTAAAAATTTAAAATTTGAATGATATGTAATACTGAAGCTTAAGTAATTAAAAATATATTTAAAATATAAAGATTTGAACTTTATATGCATTTTCATGATGCATTACAACTTTAAAATTTGTAATACTAAAACTTAATTAATTTTAAACATGTTTAAGATCCAAAGATTTAAACTTTATATGTATTTTGTATGATGCATTGCAACTTTAAAATTTGAATTATATGTAATATCAAAACTTAAATGGTTTTAAAGGTGTTTAATATCCAAATATTCAAACTTTATCCACATCTCTCTTGATGCATCACAAATTTAAAATTTGAATGATATGTAATACTAAAGCCTAAGAGATTTTGAATGTGTTTAAGATCCTAAGATTCAAAATTAATATGTGTTTCTTATGATGCATCATCACTTAAAAGTCTGAATCATATGTAATATCGAAGCTTAAATAGTTTTGAAGGTATTTAAGATCTAAAGATTCAAAATTTATACATATTTTTCATGATTTATCACAACTTTAAAATTTGAATTATATGTCATATGAAAGATTAAGTGGTTTTGAAGGTGTTTAACATCCAAAGATTCAAACATGATGCATAACAAATTTTATGTTTAAATGATGTCATACCAAAGCTTAAGTGGTTTTAAGCATGTTTGGTATCTAAAGATTTAAAATTTGTGAGTGTTTATCATAATGCATCATAAATTTGAAAATTGAATGATATGTAATATCAAAATTAAGTAGTTTTGAATGTGTTTAAGATCCAAATATTTAAATTTTATGTGCATTTTTCATGATACATCACAACTTTAAGGTTTGAAAGATATGTAATACTTAACCTTAAGTGGTTTCAAATGTGTTTAATATCTAAAGATTAAAAATTTATGTGTATTTATCATAATGTAATTTAACATTGAAATTTGAATGATGTGTAATACCAAAGATCAAGAGGTTTTGAATATGTTTGAAATCTATAGATTCAAATTTTTTGCACATTTTTCATGATGCATCAGAACTTTGAAATTTGAATGATATGTAATTTCAAAGCTTAAGTGGCTTTGAACGTGTTTGAGATATAAAGATTCAAACTTTATGCATATTTTTTTGTGATGCATCACAACTTTGACATTTTAATGATATTTAATACTGAAATTTATGTGGTTTCAAACGTGTTTAAGATCTAAAGATTTGAACTTTATGCATATTTTACATGATGCGTCACAAATTTTAAATTTGAATGATATGTAATACCAAAATTTAAGCAATTTTGAGTGTGTTTAAGATCCAAATATTTAAGGTGAACTCATCTTATACTTTAATATCCCTCATAATATTTTTTGATGCTTGTACCAATCTCAAACATGACAATCTCTTAGTTCATAGGGGTAGACTTTAGCTTGGTACCTTGGAGAGTCTCACATTATCCTTTAAGGAGTAAAGAAACCTCATTAAGAACATCTTCAATCTAACTAGTAGGAGGTGTAGTTTGTTGAAGAGCCTCAAATTCATTACACACCTCCCAAAGATTCTATCTTAAGTTTTCTTGGTCAATGAAGGTGGCAAAAACCTTAGTCTCTATTGGTTTTTTCCAATCCATTCTCTTGATTGCCTTGAATAACATCCTTGTTATAGATTTATTCATTATGGTTTTGAAAACACATTGGCTCATTATAAACCTTACATTCTTCATCATTAACCTAACCTTATTCTCCAAGAGGTACCAACTTCTCAAAACCTTATTCATATTCTTTGAACATATGTAAATAGATCTACCACATATCCTTCAATTCTCCTTGAACCCACTCATTTGACTCAACAAGGTTAGTCAACATGATGTATCTATAAAAAGATCCTTATTTCATTCACCTCTTCAACAAAATATTTATTGACAAAGGTATAAAATTTAACACTCTTCTCATAGACAGCTACAACATCATCAAAGATCACACTTTTTTTCATTTGTGAAAATGGATTTGTGTTTGTTTTCACCATGTGGAGTACCAATGGTGAATTCCTCATCATATACACTTGTATTGTCTTCTTCACATTTTCTTTGAATAACACTTGTAGCTATAATCTCTTCTTCATTTACCACCCATATGATAGGTTCCTCTTCAAGAAAGGATATGGTGGGAGAGTAATTCAAAGAAAATGAGTTGGATAATTCATGGATGGATTTGGGAATGGAGGGAACATGAGGTATGGTGGATAATTCATGGATGGATTTGGGAATGGAGGGAATACTGTTATAATTTAGGGGTCTAGAAATGGGAGATTCTTGAAATAACTCTTAAAGGGAAAGCATGTTGAGTTGGGCAATAGAAATAACATATTTGTCAACAAGAACTTAATTTCTCTCATAACCTTCTTGAGGCTCTTCAATAGCTTCAACTTTATCTTCCACCTTCTCAACTAAGGCCTCTTTTTTATGTTTAAAATTTTCTTAGATAGACCTCCAAGATGGAAAGCTTGAGGCTCTTAAGGAAGGGAAGGAGAAACTTTCATAGGTTCAAATTCTTCCACAAGAGTTGGCATGGTATAATTAAAAATCATAGTCTAAAAAGGCCTTCAAGATGATGAGATCTTGATTTCTTAGGGAGGGATAAGTGTAACTTGAGGAAGACTTAGAATCAAAGGAGGTGGACTAGGGTAAGAGATGATGGTTGAGGTTACTTGGATTGGGTCTCTTGATTCTCCTAATTTTCTAATATATCTATCCACCATTGGATAAAAATTTTCATTTCATAAAAATCATCATTGATAACATACTGGGTTTCTTCTCCAACTAACATCCACTTACCCATCAACATTTGAAATCACTTACTCATCTTCTCTATGAGATGAAAAAGGATCACATCAAGTTTGCCATCCCATTTTCTCATCACCTCTTCTAATTTTAGGAAATTTAGCTTGAGTAACAATAAGTATATGGTAGGGGAATCATAATTTTGAGATGGAATTCAATTCAGAAGGGAGGAGTATGACTATTGCATGTCTTGGTAAGGCTGTTCAACAACATCATGGTCATATGAAGGGGAAGTAGAATGACCATAAGAATTTTATGAATCATAGGGATGGTAAAAATCTTGATAGGGCTATTGAGACACATAATTTTGGTCATGATAAAGCTAATAAAACACAAGATATTTCATCATATCCAGCCAATGTAACTTCATTAGTCAAATGAGAACACAAGATATGATCAATTATTTTTCCAAATAAGTACCTGGGCTACTTATAACTAACTGATTACATTTAGAGTTACCTTTAGTTTTTAAGGAATGCCTCCAAAGGATGATAGGTAGAAGAATACACCAAAAATTATTTTTCTCTTTTAGACCTAGAAACTATTATGCCATAGATTTTCACCCTTGGAGAGGGTTCTTTAGGCACTTTCTGACCTAGCCACATAATGGGAAAACCTCTAGGTTGTGGGTATATTATAATGGAGGTGAACCTTTGGGTTATGAGCTAGCTCCCTAAGTGTATCAATTAGGCTCTATCAAACTACTCTAGACTACTAATTGCCAAAGAAAAGGATTAGAAAGAGGAGAAAGGATGACTAAAAATTTAAAAAATGTGATACACTAAACTTTGAGACTCCTCCTTACTTTGAGACACTCACAGAGGATAACCAAAAACTCATAGACACACAAACTCAATAAATAGCTAGTTGTTTAAGTGTTTCTTAATAAGGATAAATGAAATAATACAAATAAGGAAAGAATGATAATATACATAGCCTATCTTCACTGCATCACTAATATAACACATCTTAAGACCAACAAACATAAAACTATCTTGCATAGAGGTAAGAGAGAGGACAAACACCAAAAAAGAAAGATCATTCACATAGTATTCATTCAAAAACTCAGCTAAACGCAAGATGAAAGCATATATGAAGGTAAATGAACTTCAAATTTGTTACATCTCCCACTTGGTCTTATAAAAGCCTTAAAGATTTTGTGAAGGATTATCATCTTAGCATTTAATGCCTAGAGACCTTGAGGGTGACTTTGATTACCTTGTTCAACTTCCATTGATGAGAAATGACCTAAAACCACTCTTAAACCATTTATAACTCCATTAGATTTGAAAATTAAAGCTTTGATCACAACATAGCCTAGAAAGTCTTCTTAAGGGCCAATAACCACCATTTCATCTATGCCATTAACTAATTTTAAATATACATTTCTCTAATTTGAAATTAAAATAATTAAAAATAAGGATAAATCATCTTTACAACACAACCAATGACATTAAAAATGGAGATACAAATCAAAATATATAGCTAAAAACCCAACATGCAGTTTTTAGTCATATGAAATCCATAATTGGATAACTTAGGCATGGAAAATGACACCCAACCCATAGGTCCTCCTTCTTGCTCATATAACCCTTCTAGGCTATTATTTCACTAATTCTTAGTCATTTGTAGCCTTTCAAACTTAACTCTTCCAGACATAGGAAACCCTTTTAGGGCTAGATCTATCCCCTTAGGTCTCATCTCCTTAAAAAAAAGTACCCAAATTAGACAGGAGCATGGAACCCAAGGTGTTCTCAAAAGCAACTAAGGTTTGCACTTGTGAGACTCTAATGGATCAAATCTACCAGTATGAGCAATTTAATTTTAGATTTACAAATGTAGAATCAGATATTATATGAAAATATCACAACATCAAAAAATTAGATTATATTAAAGCCTTAAATGCACCCCAATGCCAATCATGTACATGTACCTTCACCTAGTTAATTGGTTGCAAGCAATGTTATATGTCAAAACAAAAAATCACAATAAAGTAACTTTACAACGAGTGATTCAAACACCATTCAAACATCAAATAAGGTTAAAGTGAGGTACTAAGTGAAATGATTAAATATAAGTTGATCAAACTACCTCCTCTACATCTAGTGAAAAAATCTAGATATTATTGTGCATATCGTAGAATACATAGGCATCACACAGATTCATGCTTAACATTGAAATAACATATATAATAGATTAATGCTCATGAGGACCCTATACAAGGTAAATCAATCAAGAAATCCATAGTCACATAGAAACACATTCATAAAAATTTAAATTCAAAAACAATACAAAAGTTATTACCAAACATAACTTAGAATAACAAAAGGATAAAAAAGCAAAGTCAGAGAAAGAAATAACACCAAAAACATAGGTAAAGTATGAAAAAGATACAAATCTACCTCTCTAAAATAAGGTTTAACTTCCAAATCAATATGGGTTTGGTCAAAAATATCTACAAAAATTTGATTATCAAGGTCAAAGGTTAGGAAAGAAGGCTCAACATCACTACTATTCTAGCAATTGATAATGTTTGCCACCAAGGTTTGGGATTCATTTAAAATCATATGGAAAATTATTCATAGACATAGTTCATGAAAGGGAAAAATCTAGATACATTAAAATTCAACAATAGCATTCCATTGGCTCAAAATCAAGATGATAATCATGAGTGGAACAATACAGGTTATTATGATTTCCAAGATATCGATAATGAATCTAAATACTCAAAGTCATATTCACATCCATTTCCCCATTCTTCACAATCACACATGATTCATCTCCTTGATACAAGACACCATGATAAGGAGTCTCCCATGAGACTCATTGGTTAGTATTATCTCTTCTCAACCTTATCTGTACATATTTTCCTTATGATTGATTGTGCATAGCTTCTTTTCAAATACCTATACATAATTTCTATTGCTTGATTGTACATAGCTCAAATATATCAAAAACATTAAAATATTTCAAAATACGAAAACATGCAAATAACTCAAAAACACCAAAAATATTTTGATTATATATGTGCATTATCCATGCTTTACATTTCTAGTACAATGTTAGACTTATATTTATTATTCTATGCTATTTGTTGTCAATTTATATACATTACCATGCTTCACTCAATCTCTTTTGAGTGTGTATAATGACATTTATCTCTTCAATTGCTTTACTCTACCCATTGAGGGGGCATCCTAATTCTACACACACACACACACACACACACACACACACACACACACACACACACACACCCACTAAGGGCATCTTCTACATGACTACACCATCCAAGTTATGTTATTCCTACACCACACACTCTAGTTATCATATTGATATACATTATTTACTAGCTTACATAGATTACTCTATCAACACTCACTAGTATATATCACTTGTGTATTTCTTAGCATATACCTAGTCTTGTATTAACATGTCTTACATACTTTTCCTCTTACTTTTCTTAGCATATACCTAGTCTTGTATTAACATGTCATGCATTTATCTTACTTTCTTGGATGCCATGATGGAGATCATACTCCATCCCTCCAATAAATAACTAATATATAACAACTAACTAGACTTTTATTTCTAGTTTAGTACATTACACATGTTATTATATTATTATATCCATCTAAGCATACCCCTATTGGTCTAATAATCTCTCAATATAAATCATGTTATATCTTGAGATATCTTATCAATTATATATCATGTATCTTTGTAGCATAACACACTTGTAGGGCTCTTTCTTCTAAGGTAGTCATTACAGGGTCTTCATTTCTACACTCAAAAGAGGGGGAAACAAACAAAGGTTTTATCTCAAAGATCAAAGCTCCTAACAGTCAAAATAATATTTTCAAAATACTTAGAATAATAACTAGACATCAAACCAATCAGAATAGACCAGGTAGATAGTAAAGAATTTAGAGTAGTTACCAGATTTGGCATTATATGACAATACCCAACTTGGACAATAGCACCAGTGCCACTAGTGTCCACTTTTGGTGCTCCTATCCAAATAGTGGAAAAACTAGACTTTTAAAAAATAGGTAGAAAAGTAGGTTCAGCTACAATTTTACAAAACCTAAACCATTTAGAATCATTAGTTTTCAGTACAATTTCACTCAGAGAATTTAGATATAACGGCCATCATACATGGCATGATGGATCTCATTTCCAATTTAAAAAATGGTAGTTGATATGACTTCTAGATCAAAATCCATGTTTCAGTCACTAATGATTAGGGGCAATGTGTGTGGCACATTTGTTTATTTTCTTTTTTGAGTTTAAGATTACCCAGGCATTCTCAGTACTTGCATGCCTTATTCCATCTATAGCATCATTTTGGAGTGTCTTTCATATAAGTTGAATATCCACATTCCTGAGTGGCTTCTATATAAGCTTAGTTTCTAGTTTTAGAGAGGCTTTCATACAAGCCTAATCTCTATCTTTCAGAGTGGCCTAGTTTTTAGCATATATTCAACTATCTATGCCAACATTATTAGATACAGAGCATCCATGGGCTTCAAGATCCATCTCATTTGACACATATTTCATATTGGTATCAGTTTATAGCTTCACTCCATGGGGAAACAATGGAGCCAAAGAATTAGCTAGCCTTTATATTCTTGAGCCATTTATTTATAGGGATTGAACACATAGTCTAAACATCAATCAACACATGTATGACCATCTAGCTTCACTTAGTAGACATTGATGGAGCCAAAGGGCTAGCCTTTATATTTTTGAGCTACTCTTAAGGAATTGAGCACTCATCTCTAATCATGATATTATTCTTGGTAAAACACCTTTTAGTATTACTCAACATAATCTAGCATCACTCAACATCAAAAAAAGTTCTGTATTGGTTTGCATACCCAATGAGGTGTATTTGTTCCTTTCTCTTCCTTTCTCTTACCCATATTTATACATTTTTATTTTAGATATAACGTATCCAGTAAGAACTGATCTACTCTTCTTTTTTTGTAGATTCATACTTCACAATGTGCTCTCTCTATGCACACTCAACGTTACACAACTTTATGAGCTTCACCCTTATAGGTAAGTTCAAGTATGCTTTCTATTTTTTCTTTATTCTAATATTTCACTTTGATACATCACTAGAATAAAAGGAGGGAAAATGTAGTAATATAAAATATGAAAATTGGTGACTTAAGTTTCGATAATTACATCCAAACCATAGGTCCCTCTTTATTTCTCTCATGACTCTCATAGGCATCATATTCAATGATTCTTAGTCATCTATAGCCTTCCAAACTTGATCCTAGTTGAGCTAGACTCCTCTTTTCATGAAAGACCAATCCCCCTAGGTCCTATCTATTTAGGATAATAATACCACACTATGACTATAGCACCGATGCCACTCCTATCTACTTTTGACATTGTTGTCCAATTTCTAGCCTCAATGGTTAATTATTTTTGGTTATCCATACTTATCCTTGTTATCCTAATGCAATTATATGTAACCCATGACTAATATATCCCTATAAAAACCCATTCAAAAATCATTTGGAAAGGGTTAGCAAATATCACTAAGCAATCAAGACAACTCAAGCAATCTTCCCTATTCTTTGTATATAACTAGCTAACACACTTAGAAGCTCATTCAAATCTTTAAACCAATCCCTAGCCACCTCAAGCACATATAATTTATCACTATACATCTTCATATACATAATTTCAAAAATCACATCAAGTGAGAGAACTACATATGGCTTAATACCTCTTCAAAGTATTGGTATGTTGGTAGCGTACCCACACACAAGGTGTGAAGCATGTCTAGTGCATCTAAAACACACTAACCTCCCCCCTTGTTCAAAATTGGTCAAATCACAATGGAAGATAGGGTTTGAAGAAATAATTTTATTTATAGGGAGCTATACAAATTTTCAACTACTAAAACTTTGTAGATAGGTGAATAAAACTTAAAAAGCTTAGATCCTCAAGACAATAACAGTAGAGGTGGATATAGCACCGATGCCACTACTATCTAGTTTTAGTGCCCCTATCTAATCACAAAATTAAGTTTAGATATTAGTTTATGATAGTGTCTCGATCTTGCATAGTGAATTCCAACCTTTGTCTCAGTCAAATCAATTAGTTTCTAGCTAAGCTTTATTTTTTCTCTTTATTACTATTTTTTAAAAAGTTTGAATTGCAATTAATTTACATAAATCAGTAGATTAATTATTTTCTATTTATTTAATGATTTCACTATTTAGACTCTTTAACTAAATCAGGAATAACCCCAATATTCCTAAAAATCTTAAATCAAAAGGACAATGTGAGACTCTCTAAGGTACCAAGTTGGAGGCTACCCTTATGAATCAAGAGATGGTCATGTTGATTGGAACACACATCAAGAAAGACCATAAGAGGAATGTTTAAGTACAAGATGAATTCATCCTCATAGTTGACATATTTATAACTATCATCATTGAATTTGAAATCATGCCAAAGAGATTGGCAAGCATGGAGTTGAGGACATCAAAACCAAAGCTCAAAAATAAACTTGATTCATTATCTCCTTAATCTCATAGAGCAAAGGATGGTGCAAGTTTCCCCTTTTATTCAGGAGGAGAAATTTTATAGTCTAGTTTGTTTATGTTCTTGTTATGTTTCTGAAGTGCTTGATAACACATGTGTGTGTCTTGCCTTGTTTGTGTTTTGTTTTCTTTATTTTTGTGTTTTTTAAAGGTAAAAAATATTATTGTGTCATGTTCAAGGTCTATCCATATCTAAAACTAAATTTAAGAGAATTTGTTATCTAGTGGGCATACAAGGTTACTAGTTTTATTAGTATAGCAGGCATGCTACCATTGTGAATTACCAAGAATGTTGACCAAATTTGACCCCAAGTTATATTTGTCACCCCTTCCAATTTTAAACTTTCATGTGGTCTTGTCAAGAGTCATGCTTTGGTAATATTAATTTGATTATCATGGTTTCAAGGATCAAATTTTTTCAATGTCTTAGTGAGGTTTTCTCAAAAGGGTAAGATATGATGTGTCTTTTCCAAATCAGCTTGCATAATATTTTCAAGAATAATTTTACAAAGTTAAATCATGCTATTTTCTATCCAAAACTTGTTTTATCCTAGTCAAATGTCAATGGAATATAATTTTGAATGTGGTTGTAGATAAATTATTCATCACGTGAAAATATCAGTCATAAAAACTACCTAATGTACATATTTTTGTGTATTTTGAGGTGCTAAATTAGTCTATGCAACAACACTTTTCAAACATCATTTTATAGAACTAAATAAAGTCCAATCACCTTTAATTTTCATATGATGGTAATAAAATGTGATAATAATGTGTAGGTTAAAAAAGACACAAAAAATTATCTCTCACATGCAAAATGCACTTGTTTAAAAATTAGCTTTTGAGCTGAATTTACTTAATCAATTTTCTAGATTATTTTTAGTTTTAAGATCTAGTTAGTGCACACATTTCAAGCTCATTTTTATAGTACTAAAGGAAGTAAAATTTTGTTCAAATATCTCATGTTGATATGTAAATTTCATTAGAGTGAAATGGAAAAGATAATGCACAAAGCTTTAAATTATGAGTCTAATGGAGTTAGAAATGATTGTAAGAGTGTTTTGTATGTCATTTCTCATCAATGGAGGTTGAATAAGGTAATAAAACCCTTGAGGTCTTCAAGCATTAAATTTTAAGGTGAAAAGTCTTCACAAAGTCTCTAGAAGCTTCTAGAAGACCAAGTGAAAGATGTGATGAATTTTAAGTGGGAGAGGTTAAGTGGAAAGAGGAGGTAATTCAAAGCATTTAATAAGCCTTATAGAATAATTAAGACTCTCTTCATGTAGAGGAGGATGAAATCACTCAAGTCATCATCCATTTTCCATTCTTCTGTCTTTCATTTTATTCTATATATCTCTTCTATTTCAAAATTTCATGTGGTCTTATCAGGAGTAATGCCTTGTTAATATTGATTTTATTATCATGGTTTCAAATGTCAAATTAATTATTCAAGGTCTCAGTGAAGTTTTCTCATAAGGGTAAGATATGATGTGTCTTGTCCAAACCAACCTACACAATAATTTTTATAAATAATTTTATAGGGTTAAATCATGTTCTTTTCTATAAAAAAACTTGTTATATGGTAGTCAAATTTTAAGATAATACAATGGTGAAGGTGGTTGTAGAGAATTATTCATCACATGAAAATATCATTTTCATGAATACTGCCCAATGTGTAGTTTTTTGTGTATTTCCAAGTGTTAAACCAATATGTACAACACTTTTCAAACACCATTTTATAGAACTAATTAAAGTCCAATAACTTTTAATTTTCATATGATGGTAGAAAAATGTGTAGGTAAAATAAAGGCATAAAAAATGAGCTCCCACATGCAAAATGTGTAGGGTTAAAAATTAGATTCTAAGATTATTTTTACTTTGTCAAATTTTCTAGGTTGTTTTTAGTTTTTTGATCTAGTTAATGCACATGTTTCAAGCTAATTTTTACAGTAATAAAGGAGGTCAAATATTATTAAATTTCTCATGGTGATATCTAAATGTTATTAGAGTATAATGAGAAATATAATGTGCACATATTATATATAATTTATAAAATGTGTAGCTATCAAAATCATCTTCTATGTCAATTTTTATAGTCATTTTCTACATCTCTCAGTTGTTAAATCTATATGATGAGCACTTTTGAATCTTATTTGTGTATAAGAAAATGCAGTTCAAATTGTATGAAAGTTTGTATGATTATTCCCAGATGGAATTATAAAGTAATGAGTGGGTTTCATAGTTATTAGAGTTTTCAATGAAATGTTTTGATGGTGATGGTGTGAAGTGACCATCTTAAAAAAATTTATCACTCAACTAATTTTTCACCAGAAAACACTAAAAAGGTAGGTCATAGGGATTAATTTAATTTTTTTTAAAAACTAAAAATATTTTTTTGAGTGTCTTTTCAATATATTTTTATAGATATAAGATATGATTGGTTTTTCTTTGATCTTGCTCTGTGATTTTCTATTTTTTCATGTTTTGAAGGCATTGATGCGATTGTGTGTGACTATGTGTTGGTTTTTTAGCAATATATTTTGTTCCAAAATTTTATTTTTTATATAATTGGTTGTATTAGAAATATGATTTCTATCACTTTGTAATTATTTTGATTTCAAATTAGATAAATTTATATTTTAAATTATATAATGTCACAGCTGAAATGGTGGTCTCTGGCCCTGAAGAAGTCTTTCCAGGCTATGTTATGAGCAAAGCTTCAAGTTGAAGGTCTAATGGAGATATAAATGGTTGTAAGAGTGTTTTTAAAGTCACTTCATCATCAAGGTCTCCAAGCATTAAATTATAAGGTGACAAGCCTTCACAAAGTGTTTAGAGGCTTCTAGAAGATTAAGTAGGAGATGTGTGGAATTTAAAGTGAGAGAGATTAAGTGGAAAGAGGAGTCAACTCAAATCATTAAATAATTTTTTTTATAAGAATGAATACTTTATACATGTAGAGGAGGATGACATCACTCAAATCATCGTTCATTTTTCTTTTTCTATCTCTTCCATTTTCTTCTATATATCTCTTCCATTTCAAACATTCATGTGGTTTTGTCAGGATTCATGCCTTGGAAATATTGATTTGATTATCATGGTTTTAAGTGTCAAATCATTTTAAAGTCTCAATGAGGTTTTCTTAAGAGGGTAAGATATGATGTGTTTTGTCCAAATCAACCTATACAACATTTTTTAAAAACAATTTTGTAGTGCTAAATCATGCTCTTTTCTCTCCAAAACTTATTTGAAGGTAGTAGAATGTCAGGATAATATAATGGTTAAGGTCTTTGTATAGAATTATTAATCATGTGAAAATATTGTAGTCATAAAAATTACTTGTGTATAAATTTTTGTGTATTTATAGATCTCAAATCAGCCTTTACAACACTTTTTAAATACTATTTCACAAAACCAAATGAAGTCCAATCACCTTTAGTTTTTATATGATGGTAACAAAATGTGAGAAGAATGTGCATGTCAAAAAATGCATACAAAATTATCTCCCATGTGAGAAATATACAAGGTTAAAATTTTCTTCTAAGCTGATGTTTACTTAATTTTTTGGGTTGTTTTCAGTTTTTAGATCTGATCAGTGCACACATTTCAAGATTATTTTTGGAATGGTAAAGGAGGTCAAATATTATTAAAATTTATCATGATCATAGATAAATTTTATTAAATTTAAATGGTAAATATAATGCACATATAATTTATAAAATTATTAATTATCAAAACCAATGTTTGCATTGATTTTAATTTAGTTATTTTCTGCATCTCTTATTTGCTAAATCTGCCTAGTGAGCACTTTTGAATCCCATTTTTGTAGAATTAAATGAAGTTAAAATTATATAAATTTTTGTATGATTGTACCCAGATGGCATGATAAATTAATACATTTGGTTTCATAGCTATTGAAGTTTCTAGTGAAAAGTTATGATGGTGTGAAGTGACCTTCCTGAGAAGATTTATTATTCAGCTAAATTTTCATTTAAAAACACTTAGAGGGTAGGTCACAGGGGTTAATTTGATTATTTTAAAAAATTAAAATACCCTTTTAAGTGTATTTTCAAGATATTTTTATAAATATAACATATGATAGATTTTGCTCAGATCTTGCTTTACGATTTTCTATTTTTCCATTTTTTGAAAGTGTTGATGTGACAGTGTGTTGATTTTTTAGCCATATATTTTGATCTATAACTTTGTTTTTGATACCACTGATTGCATTGAAAAAATGATTTATGAATATTTGTAATGATGTTGATTTCAAATTGAAGAAATTTATATTTAAAATTGGTCAATATTATAGCTGAAATAGTGGTTATTAGCCCTTAAGAAGCCTTTTTAGGCAATGTTGTGAGCAAAAATTCAAGTTTTAGGTCTAATAGAGTTATAAATAGTTGTAAGAGTATTTTTTGAGTCATATTTTATTCAACAAAAGTTGAATAAGGTAATCAAAATCGCCTTCAATGTCTCCAAACTTTAAATTCTAAGGCGATAAGCCTTCACAAAGTGTCTAGAGGCTTTTAGAAGATCATGTTGGAGACATGACGAATTATATACATATCATTAAAATTTTAAAGTTATGATACATCATGATAGATATGAATAAAATTTAAATATTTAAATCTCAAACACTTTAAAAATTATTTAATATTTGGTATTTTATATCATTCAAATTTCAAAGTGTGATGCATCATAATAAACATGCTCAAAGTTTGAATCTTTGGATCTCAAACATGTTTAAAATTGCTTAAGCTTCATATTAAATATCATTCAAACTTCAAAGTTTTATGTATAATTAGAAACAAGCATAGATATCAATTCTTTAAATATTAAACACCTTTAAAATTTCTTAAGCTTTGGTATTACATGTCATTCAAATTTCAATGTTATGATGCATCATAAGTAACATGCATAAAGTTCAAATCTTTAGATGTCAAACATGCTTAAAACTACTTAATATTTAGTTTTACATATCTTACAAACTTCAATGTTATGATTCATCACAATAATGTGCATAAAGTTTGGATCTTTGGATCTCAAGAATGTTTAAAACTGCTTAAACTTCAGTATTACATATCATTCAAATTTTAGAGTTGTCATGTATCATGAGAAATGGACATAAAGTTTGAATTTTTAAATCTTAAATATATTAAAAATTCTTCAAAATTTGGTATTACTTATCATTTAGATTTACTGTTTGATCTTAAACATGTTCAAAATTGTTTAAGCTTCAGTATTATATATCATTCAAATTTTTGAGTTGCAATGCATCAGACAAAACATGCATAAAGTTTAATTCTTTGGATCTCAAACATGTTTAAAACTAATTAAAATTTGGTATTACATATTTTCCAAATTTTAGAGTTGTGATGAATCATGTGAAATTCACATAAAATTCAAATTTTTTATCTTAAACACATTTAAAAACTGCTTAAGCTTTATTATTACATAACATTACAATTTCAAAGTTATAATACATCATAAAAAATATGCATAAAACTCAATTTTTGGATCTCAAACACATTTAAAACTACTTAATTTTAGGTATTACATATCATTCAAATTTCAAAATTATAATGCATCATCAAAAATACTCATAAATTTTGAATATTTGGAGATCAAACATGTTCAAAACTAAAGCTTAAGCTTCAGTATTATAAATCATTCAAATTTTAAAGTTATGATGCATCATATGAAATGCACATAAATCTAGAATCTTTAGATATTAAATAATTTCAAAACCACTTAAAATTTAGTATCACATGTCATTAAAGTTTTAAAGTTTTGATGTATAATGAGAAACAATCATAAAGTTTTAATTTTTTGATCTTAAACATGTTTAAAATTGTTTAAGCTTCAGTATTACATATCATTTAGATTTCAAAGTTATAATATATCATGAAAATATGCATAAAAATCAAATATTTTAATCTTTAAATATGTTTAAAATAATTTAAGATTAAGTATTACATATCATTCAGATTTCAAAGTTATGATACATCATAAAAAACATGCATAAATTACGAATATTTAGATCTTAAACACGTTCAAAACCACTTAAGTTTCTCTATTACATATCAATAAAATTTTAGAGTTGTAATGTATCATGAGAAACACTCCTAAAATTTAAATCTTTGGTTGTTAAAGATGTTCAAAACTATTTAAACTTTGGTATTACATATCATTCAGATTTTAAAGTTGGGATGCATCATGAAAAATATGTGTTAGAACAAATATTCAAATTTAATGCATATTTCTCATGTTGTATCACAAATTTAAAATTTAAATGATATTTAATACCAAAACTTAAGTAGTTTTTAAAATGTTAAAGTGTATTTTCAAGATATTTTTATAAATATAACATATGATAGATTTTGCTCAGATCTTGCTTTACGATTTTCTATTTTTCCATTTTTTGAAAGTGTTGATGTGACAGTGTGTTGATTTTTTAGCCATATATTTTGATCTATAACTTTGTTTTTGATACCACTGATTGCATTGAAAAAATGATTTATGAATATTTGTAATGATGTTGATTTCAAATTGAAGAAATTTATATTTAAAATTGGTCAATATTATAGCTGAAATAGTGGTTATTAG
This sequence comes from Torreya grandis, assembly GCA_037957365.1. Classification (NCBI taxonomy): domain Eukaryota; kingdom Viridiplantae; phylum Streptophyta; class Pinopsida; order Cupressales; family Taxaceae; genus Torreya; species Torreya grandis. The sequence goes on along the minus strand of JARHVA010000025.1, from coordinate 5,132,545 downwards.
CCCTTAAGAAGCCTTTTTAGGCAATGTTGTGAGCAAAAATTCAAGTTTTAGGTCTAATAGAGTTATAAATAGTTGTAAGAGTATTTTTTTAGTCATATTTTATTCAACAAAAGTTGAATAAGGTAATCAAAATCGCCCTCAATGTCTCCAAACTTTAAATTCTAAGGTGATAAGCCTTCACAAAGTGTCTAGAGGCTTTTAGAAGATCATGTTGGAGACGTGACGAATTACATACATATCATTAAAATTTTAAAGTTATGATACATCATGATAGATATGCATAAAATTTAAATATTTAAATCTCAAACACTTTCAAAATTATTTAATATTTGGTATTTTATATCATTCAAATTTCAAAGTGTGATGCATCATAATAAACATGCTCAAAGTTTGAATCTTTGGATCTCAAACATGTTTAAAATTTCTTAAGCTTCATATTAAATATCATTCAAACTTCAAAGTTTTATGTATAATTAGAAACAAGCATAGATATCAATTCTTTAAATATTAAACATCTTTAAAATTTCTTAAGCTTTGGTATTACATGTCATTCAACTTTCAATGTTATGATGCATCATAAGTAACATGCATAAAGTTCAAATCTTTAGATGTCAAACATGCTTAAAACTACTTAAGATTTAGTTTTACATATCTTACAAACTTCAATGTTATGATTCATCACAATAATGTGCATAAAGTTTGGATCTTTGGATCTCAAGCATGTTTAAAACTGCTTAAACTTCGGTATTACATATCATTCAAATTTTAGAGTTGTCATGTATCATGAGAAATGGACATAAAGTTTGAATTTTTATATCTTAAATATATTAAAAATTCCTCAAGATTTGGTATTACTTATCATTTAGATTTACTGTTTGATCTTAAACATGTTCAAAATTGTTTAAGCTTCAGTATTATATATCATTCAAATTTTTGAGTTGCAATGCATCAGACAAAACATGCATAAAGTTTAATTCTTTGGATCTCAAACATGTTTAAAACTAATTAAAATTTGGTATTACATATTTTCCAAATTTTAGAGTTGTGATGAATCATGTGAAATTCACATAAAATTCAAATTTTTTATCTTAAACACATTTAAAAACTGTTTAAGCTTTATTATTACATAACATTACAATTTCAAAGTTATAATACATCATAAAAAATATGCATAAAACTCAATTTTTGGATCTCAAACACATTCAAAACTACTTAATTTTAGGTATTACATATCATTCAAATTTCAAAATTATAATGCATCATAAAAAATACTCATAAATTTTGAATATTTGGAGATCAAACATGTTCAAAACTAAAGCTTAAGCTTCAGTATTATAAATCATTCAAATTTTAAAGTTATGATGCATCATATGAAATGCACATAAATCTAGAATATTTATATATTAAATAATTTCAAAACCACTTAAAATTTAGTATCACATGTCATTAAAATTTTAAAGTTTTGATGTATAATGAAAAACAATCATAAAGTTTTAATTTTTTGATTTTAAACATGTTTAAAATTGTTTAAGCTTCAGTATTACATATCATTTAGATTTCAAAGTTATAATACATCATGAAAATATGCATAAAAATCAAATATTTTAATCTTCAAATATGTTTAAAATAATTTAAGATTAAGTATTACATATCATTCAGATTTTAAAATTATAATACATCATAAAAAACATGCATAAATTATGAATATTTAGATCTTAAACATGTTCAAAACCACTTAAGTTTCTCTATTACATATCAATAAAATTTTAGAGTTGTAATGCATCATGAGAAACACTCCTAAAATTTAAATTTTTGGTTGTTAAAGATGTTTGAAACTATTTAAGCTTTGGTATTACATATCATTCAGATTTCAAAGTTGAGATGCATCATGAAAAATATGTGTGAGAACAAATATTTAAATTTTATGCATATTTCTCATGATTTATCACAAATTTAAAATTTAAATGATATTTAATACAAAAACTTAAGTAGTTTTTAAAATATTTAAGATCTAACAACTCAAACTTTATGTGTATTTATCATGATGTATCACAACTTTAAAATTTGAATGATATGTAATACTAAAAATTGAGAAGTTTTAAACATGTTTAAGATCTAAAGATTTAAAATTTATGCATATTTCTTATAATACATCAAAACTTTGAAGTTTTAATGATATTTAATGCCAAAAATTAAGTGGTTTTGAATGTATTTAAGATCTAAAAATTTGAAATTTATGTGCATTTCTCATGATGCATTACAATTTTAAAATTTTAATAATATATATTACCAAAGCAATTTTGAATGTGTATAAGATCTAATGATTCAAACTTTATGTGCATTTAAGGCATCATAACTTTGAAATTTGATTGATATATAATATCAAAAATTAAGCTATTTAAAATTTAATAGATCTAACAATCCAAACTTTATGCACATTTTTCATGATGCATCATAACTTTGAAATTTGAATGCCATGTAATATTAAAGCTTAAGTAGATTTGAACACGTTTAAAATCCAATGATTTAAAATTTATGTGTGTTTATCATGATGAATCAAAACTTTAACGTTTGAATGATATGTAATACTGAACCTTCAATGATTTTGAATGTGTTGAAGATTCAAAGACTCAAACTTTCTGCACATTTCTCATGATGCATCATAACTTTAAAACTTTAATGATATATAATACTAAAATTTTAGTGGTTTTGAATATGTTTATGATCAAAAGATTTAAATTTGATGCATCACAACTTTAAAATTTAAATGATATGTAATACCAAAGTTTAAATGGTTTTAAATATGTTTAAGATTTAAAAATTCAAATTTGATCCATTTTTTTATGATGCATCATAAATTTGAAATTTGATGGATATGTAATACATAAATTTAATGTAGTTTTAAATGTGTTTAAGATCTAAAAACTCAAAATTTATGCTCATTTATCATAATGAATTGCAATTTTTAAATTTGAATGATATGTAATATCGAAGTTAAAGTAGTTCTAAATGTGCTTATGATTTAAAGATTCAAAATTTATACATTTTTTATGATGCATGCCAACTTTGAAATTTGAATGATATGTAATACCAAAGCTTAAGCAGTTTTAAACATGTTTGAGATCCAAATATTCAATTTTTATGCATATTTTTTATGATGCATCACAACTTTTAAATTTGAATGATATGTAATACAGAGTAATTTTGAATGTGTTTGAAATTTAAAAAATTGAATTTTATATGCATTTGTCATGATGCATCATAACTTTAAAATTTAAATGATATATAATATCAAATATTAAGTAGATTTGAATATGTTTAAGATCCAAAGATTTGAACTTTATGCATATTTCTCATTATATATTACAATTTTGAAATTTCAAAGATATATAATACTAAAACATGAGTGGTTTTAAATATATTTAAGATCTAAATATTCAAAATTTATTCATGTTTCTCATGATGCATTACAATTTTGATGTTTGAATAATATGTAATATCAAAGCTTAAGCTATTTTGAACATGTTTAAGATCCATAGATTCGAATTTTATGAAAAACTATTTGAGTTTTGTGTTACGTAATATTAAAACTTCAAAGTTGGGATGCATCATAAGAAATGAACATAAATTTTGAATCTTTAGAAATTATACACGTTTAAAATTACTTAAGATTTGATATTATATATCATTTAAATTTTAAAGTTACAATTCATAATAAGAAACAATTATAAAGTTGTGATCTTTAGATCTAAAATACATTCAAAATTACTTATGTTTTTGTATTAATAACTCATCATTTAAACTTCAAAGTTGTGATGCACCATGAGAAATATGCATAAAGTTTGAATCTTTAGATCTAAAACACGTTCAAAACTATTTAAGCTTAAGTATTACATATTATTCAAATTTTAAAGTTATGATGTATCATTGAAAAAATAGGGGTAAAAACTTTATTGAAACTTAGAACAGTTGAATACAAAACAACAAAGGGCCAAAGCCCCAAGAACCACCAGAGACCATAGAAAAAACAAGAACTAGAACATCACTCCCCAATACCACTTTCATCTTCTACAAGAATCTTCTCCAGGTCCTGACATAACTCGTAGAGCATTTGTTCCCACTCATCAATCTTTCAACCATTTATATCTTCTGACGCCCATTTTGCCAAACAATCAACTGCCTTATTCCATTCCTTTAGAATATGGGCATAAGACACTGAATCCATTAGAGAACTAACCTGTAATATCTACTACACTAACATAGACAGTTGCTAGCTAACATTAAAAATCTTTCTCTCAAGGAGCAAATTATCTAAGACTTGAGAGTTGGCTTTACAAATCACCTTCCTCCACCTTAGAGCATAAGCTCACTTCAAAGCATATAGGATAGCCAAGCCTTCCATTTTATTAACAGTCTACACCTCTTTATTAGCTGAAAAAAATAAAAACCACTAATTTAAAATAATTCCTACCAATCCCACCAATCTTAGCTGAACCTAGATTACACCTGGAAGAACCATCTGTATTAATTTTCAAAAAACTAGCGGGAAGGGGTAGCCATTTCCCCATCCTTTAAACTTTATGTTTCACATGTCTACCTCTCCTAATGCAAGCTGAGGCTGGAGATATCCCCTGTATGCCAAACCTATGAACCATCTCAGCATCACCTTTCTCTAGTGGCAAAATAATCTCACTCTTAGCTTCAACAGTTTCTTGGATCATTCCCATTATTCTAATCCAAACCTGTTGAATTCTTAATTTTTCACCCCAAAAAATTCTATGATTCCTTTCCAACCAAACTTGTCATAGCAGAAAGATAGGACCAACATACACACATCCTGCAAGAAGGGAGCCGAGGAGGGGTCCCTCCCAATTTCATCCAAAAATCTGCCAGGGAGGATGCATGAATGCACTGATATTTTCAAACATCCCACCAGAAATGCCATAATTATAGTGTGAAGGGGCAGTGAAAGAATAAGTGTGAAGAATCTTCCTCCTCACCACTACAGAGAACACACCTCGAAGGGCCAACAAAGCCCCTCTTATGAATATTGTCCTAAGTCAAGTATCTATTCTAGACCAAAGTCTAAATAAAGCAATTACACTTTGGCCAAGAGAATTTATTATAGACTTTCTTCCTCTAATGAACTCCCCCCTACAAATTACTGAGAGAGCAACTCCTGATAACTAAAAGACATAATGTATGTACCCTTGGAATTAGGGGACTAAGCCAACACATCACTATCTATAAGGGCACTACAGCTACAATAAGAAAGAATGTAATGAAGCTCAGCACACTCTACCCCAACCCAAAAATAGGTCACTCCCCTGGGGTCTTCCATCTTGCTTCCACCACCTACCCATGAAGGGAAAGGGACTTAAAGTCACACACCCTAGTCCATCCAGCTTCATAAAACCTCTGAGACAATATACTCAAGTGAGGATATTGGGTAACTATGGGAGAGTAGCCATCCCAAGAATCATGCTAGAAATGTGCCTCTATCCCACTCTTGTAGATCCATAATAGGCCACTCTTAATGAGTGTAGCCCCTTTCTTGAGAGTTGTCTAAATCACCGAGCTTTTTTTTGTCAAGTTATATCAAGGGATATCTTTCTGAGAGATCTCAAAAAAATACTTATAGGATAAGATTCTGGCTCACACCCAATCCTTTTCCACACACTATTTCTAATATAATTTAGTTGCAAGAGTAGTACTAGATAGCAATGACTACCGTAATCTAAGACCACCAAACTTTTTTGGGCTATAAACAACCTCCCACTTAGTTGATGATGAATTATCAGCCCATAAAAATTATCTTGCTAAGGAATCAAGGCCCCTAACAAAGCTCATCCGTGCCACCTAAATCATACACTTATAGAGAGGAAGAGCCTGCACCACAGATTAAAGCAGCTAGATCTGACTAGTAAAGGATAGCCATTGATGGGTCCAATGATTCACTTTGACATGAAACTTATCTAGAATAACCTGCCATGAATCCCTCAACTACTTGCCAACAGAAATAGGGATCCCAAGGTCTAGCAATGGAAGACTCCCAATTTGGAACTTGAGAATATGAGTAACTCTTTGTTGAATGGAAGGTGGAGTGTTGAAGAAAAAAATGAAGACTTGCCTTTGTTAATTACCTGCCTTAAAGCAGTAAGATAAACATCCAACCCCTTACACATATTAGAAGCCTCCTTAATGGTAGCCATGCCCATCAAAGCCATATCATCTACAAACTATAGGTGAGATTGTACAAGAAGGCCCCCTCCCCATTACTAGCCCTGAATAAAGGCCCCCTTCAACATTCTTTTTAATCAACCATCCCAAACCTTCCACCAAAAGAAAAAATAAGTAAAGAAAGAGAGGGTCACTTTGCTGCAAACCTTGAGAGGCCCCAAAGAGATTAGAATGCTCTCCATTCATCAAAATTGAGAAAAAAGTCAAATTCACACAACTCATAACCCAGTGAATCTATTCTTCCTCAAAACCAAAGGCACTTAAAACCTTCTTGAGGAAAGACCAACGAACTCTATCATAAGCCTTGGTCATGTCTAGCTTGATGAACATAGCCTTGTCTTTGGAATCGGCCATGGAATGGATAGTCTTTGTAGCCACAACCACCCCATCTAAAATCTGATGGCCCTCCACAAAGCCACTTTGCTCTTCAAATATTAGCAATGTAAGTCACTTTTTTAACCTTTTAGCAATCAACTTAGATATAATTTTATAAGTTACATTGCAAAGAGAAATAAGGTGAAATTGACTTAATAGATCAACCCCCTCCCCTTTGGGAATGAGAGCCAAGAAGGTAGAGTTCAGGGCCCAGAGCATGTGCTTATAAATCTAATTTGATAATATCCCAAAATTCCTAGAAGAACTCAATCGAAAAGCCATCTAGACTAAGAGCCTTTCCTTTTTTCATCTGAAAAACAATATTCTCTAACTCCTTCAAAGATATGGCACTCATAAAATGCTCTTTCATTTCCAAAAAAAAACAAAAGAGTACAAGAGAGGACCTGAGCCTCTGCAATCGAGTCTCCATGTGATTTTTCCCTAAATAAAGAAGCAAAATAATGCACAGCTTCATTAGAGATATCTTGAGTAGAAGAGATAACCTCCTCCCTGTCAATCGCCAAAGATTATATAGAATTACCATGTTGTCTAGCTTTCACTGAATTAAAGAAGAAAGCAGTGTTCTTATCCCCCTCTTGAAGCCACTCAATCCGAGCTTTCTATTTCCAAAAGATTTTCTCTCTCAGCTCCCATTCTTCTATTGTTTTTAAAGCCCTAGCTTCCTCCCGCAACAAATATTCAGACAACCCCTCCTCCTTAATCAACTTGGTAATATCATTCAACTCCACTTGAGCCTTATTTTTTGCCTGGTAAATATTCCTGAAGCATTGTCGATTCCACCATTTGAGCTGATACTTAACATATTAGAGGAGCTTAGCAAAAATATACATTGTTGTACCAAAAATAGGCCTACCTATCTTCCACCATTCAACAACACATCCATACAAATTTGGGTTCTTGAGCCACATGAGTTGGAACTTGAAAGGCAGTTTCTGAGGCAAATGGGTTGAAAAAATAATAAGCTTTATGGGCTAATTATCTGAACCTCTCCAATCTAATATCTTAGATCTGAAAGACCACAATCCACCCACCCAAAAATAGAAAACCATGAAACGGTCTAATCATTCAGCAATACATCTGTCACCCACCCTTCTATTATTCCAAGTGAAGTGGCTATTGCTAGGATTGATATTCACAAGATTGAGTGCTGAAATATTATCTTGGAACAAGAAAGAAGAGGGCTCTAGTCTTGCATTACCTCCCCATTTTTTAGTTAAATCAAGAATAGCATTAAAGTCTCTAACAATAATCTATGGCAAGTAAAAAAATAAACTACGAACCAAATGAATATTATTCCATAAAGAAGTTTACCTTAGATATCAATAGGAGCATAGACATTAGAAAATATGATAGATTCCCCTGACTCAATACATAAAGAAACCATAGATAAGGAGGGCTTAAAGGAAATCCAAGACACAGGTTGGATCTTTTGTGGGTTCTAGAGACATGCCACACCCCTCGAAAATCTTTGAGCTCTAATGCACTGACATTGACCATGCCTCCATAGCTTAGGTGTGATACTCATCATACATTCCATAAAAACTTTAGTTCCTTGAAGAAAAAGAACATCAAGAGAATGACTTCTAACTAATTCTTGAACAACTTTTTATCTAGGGCCGCTGTTCAAACCCCTTACATTCCAAGAAATAATGATCATTTCAAAAGAGTCAAAAAATGGGAATCTAAGGTCTCCACCAAAGTTTCTCCTATTATCTTAATCTTCTCCAAGTCCATTTTTCATCCCATTTTAACATTTTTCTCTAAAACCCCCTTCTTACCATCCTTTTGAAGAATGCCCAGATGAGGATAAGATTTACCTCACTTATCCATATCTAAAACCATAGTCTGTGTAGGAAGAGCAGTGTCCTCTACACCCTGTCCCAAATCAACATTTGGCTCTAAAATCATTTGAGCCCCTGTCTGCCCATCCATGACCATAGGCATGGCAGATTCCACATGAGAAATAGAAGGAAGAATGGAAGAACTAATCTCCAGTCTAAAATCCACCGTAAGTTGATCTACACTAATTAATCTAAGATTAACTTCTTGACCCAATTCATCCAAAACCTCAAACCTATTAAAGGTATCTTCATCATGTCGCTCCATTAGAGTCCTTTTCTAACCTCTATTTCAATTTTGAGCCTTAACATAAACAATACCCTCAGCATCTTTGCCCTCACCAGCAACAGACTTCTTCTCTTTATTATCATCGAGAGTGTTACTACGAGGAGACAGAGGTTGCTGCTCCACTGACTTGGCCTTCGAGCATCTTTGCAATAGGTGGCCATATTCATGACAAAGGTAGCATCAGAAAAGAAGGGTTTCATAATCTAGTTGTTGCACTAAGGAATGTAAGCTCGAACACATCTCTACCGCATCTGGTAGTGGTCTACTCAAATCAAGTTCCACACAAATTCGAACAAAAGTCTTAACTTTCTTATCCAAGGTTTGTGTTGAAGACCCCACCAGCTTTTTGATCATCGATGCAAGCATATGAAGAACATCCTCTCGACAACATTCTATTGGAAATCTGGGTAACCAAACCCACACTAGAACCTGATTTGAAAGCTCCTCAGAAGGATTAAATCTAGCATGCCATGGTTTGATGAATAGCCCAACCTAATTATAAAAATAGGGCCCACCCTTAAAAACCTTATTGCGATCAACCAAGCAAAGAAACATAACCATGAAAAAGTTGTTTGTTAGTAACGTGACCTCCATTTTGCCCTCCAGTTCCCACACTCTCCGAGCCCAATTCTCTAGAAATTGAAGAGAAACTCTTAACCTCAAAAACTTATAATACAGCAAATGCTTAGAGTAGTATTCAACATTTTTAGTGATCATTTCAAAAAAAATTACCAATTTAGGTCTTTCTTTGCACTGCTTGAGGCAACCATTAATCTTCGTGATCTAAGATCCCCCAAGTGAGCTCGAATCTATAGCACTTGTAGTCTGAGAAAAGAAGGCATTTTTGAAAACCCTCGCTTCTTGTCCCGACATATTCAAACCCACCATTTCATGAAAACTTATACCAGGCGTAGCCCTTAAAGGCTCACTCTTAGCCATAACCGCACCTAGCCTTGGACAATCCCTAGCAATGGGATCCGTCCAAGTACGTTCACAGACCCAATCAATCTCAGCACAGAATGGCACAATTATGATGTATCATGGGAAACACACAAATATTTTGATCTTAAACATGTTCAAAATCAAGTAAATTTTAGCATTACATATCATTCAAATTTCAAAGTTGTGATGTATCATAAATGTAACTTAAGCTTCAGTATTATATCCTTTTAATTTTAAAGTTATAATGCATGATTAGAAACACACATAAAATTTAAATTTTTAGATCTCAAACATGTATAAAGTTAAAATACTTAGATCTTCAACACATTTAAAACCACTTAAGCTTCATTATTACATATCATTGAAATTTTAAAATTGTGATGCATCATAAGAAACACTCATAAAGTTCAAATTTTTAGATCTAAAATATTTTTAAAACTGCTTAAGCTACAATATTACATATCATTTAAATATTAAAGTTGTGATGAATCATACTAAACATGTAAAAATTTTAAATATTTAAATCTTAAATAAGTTCAAAACTGCTTAAGATTTGATATTAAATATTTTTTAGACATAAAAGTTGTGATGCATTGTTATAAATGTGCATAAAATTTAAATCTTTAAATATTAAACACTTTTAAAGATACTTAAACATATAAAATTTAAATCTTTGAATCTTAAATACATTCAAAACCACTTAAGCTTCAATATTACATATTATTCAAAATTCAAATTTGTGATATATCATACAAAATGTGTATGAAGCTTGAATCTTTAGATCTAAAATATATATTATATGAAACATATAAAAATTTCAAATCTTTAGATCTGAAACATGTTCAAACTACTTAAAATTTAAAGTTCATCACAACTTTAAAATTGTGATTCATCATGAGAAATGCTTACAAATTCCATATCATTAGATTTTAAACATATTCAAAATCACATAAACTTTGGTATTACATATCATTTAAATTTTAAAGCTACAATGTAACATGATAAATATGTATAAAATTTGATTTTTCGAATATTTAACACATTCAAAAGTACTTAAGCTTTAGTATTACATATCATTTAAATTTTAAAGTTATGAGACATCATGAAAAATGTGCATGGAGCTAGAATCTTTAGATCTCAAACACCTTCAAAACCACTTAAACTTTGGTATTACATATCATTCAAATTTCAAAGTTATGATACATCATGAAAAATATGCACAAATTTTGAATTTTTGGATCTAAAATATGTTTAAAACTACTTAATCTTTGGTATTACATATCATTCAAACTTCAAAGTTGTGATACATAATTACAAACATGCATAAAGTTTGATTCTTTGGATCTTAAACGCTTTCAAAATTATTTTAGTTTCAGTATTACATATCATTCAAATTTGAGATGCATCATAATTGAAGCACATAAAATTCAAATATTTAGATCTTAAACACATTCAATACTACTTAAGCTTTAGTATTACATATCATACAAACTTTAAATTTATGATGCATCATAAGAAAAATGTCTAAAGCTTGAATATTTAGATTTCAAGCATGTTCAAAACTGCTTAAAGTTTGGTATTCTATATCATTCAAATTTTAGAGTTGTAATACATCATGAGAAATTCACATAAAGTTTGAATATTTAGATCTTAAATACATTCCAAAAAATTTAAGCTTTAGTATTACATATTATTTCAAATTCAAAGTTACGATGCATCATGAAAAATATGCATAAAATTTAAATTTTTAAATCTTAAACATATTCAAAATCACTTAATATTCATTATTACATATCATTCAAATTTTTATGTTTTTATGCATCTAACAAAATGTGCATAAAGTTTGAATCTTTTGATCTCAAACACTTTTAAAACTACTTAAACTTTGGTATTACATATTATTCAAATATTAAAGTTGTGATGCATCATACTAAATGTGTATAAAATTTGAATCTTTTGATCTTAGATAGATTCAAAACTATTTAAGCTTTTATATTACATATCATTCAAAATTTAGGTCTATAATGCATCATGAAAAATGTACATAAAAAACAAATCTTTTGACCTTAAATACATTTAAAACTACTTATATTTAGGTATTATATATAATTCAAATTTTAAAGTTACAATTCATCATGTGAAACATTCATAAAGTTCAAATCTTTGGAGCTCAAACACATTCAAAATAGAAGCTTAACCTTTGGTATTATAAATCATTCAAATATTAACGTTATGATATATTATACAAATTTCACATAAAATTCAAATTTTTAGATGATAAAATTATAAAAAACACTTAAACTTTAGTATTACATATCATTGAAATTTAAAAGTTGTGATATATTATGAAAAACACTCATAAATTTATAATCTTTGCATTTTAAATATGTTCAAAATTATTTAAGATTCAGTATTACATATCATTTAGATTTTAAAGTTGTGATGCATCATGATAAATGTGTACAAAGTTCAAATCTTTAGATCTTAAAAACTTTCAAAATTACTTAAATTTAAGTATTACTTATTATTTCTATTTTAAAGTTGTGATACACAATGAAAAATGTGCATATATTTCAAATCTTTGGATTTTAAACTTGTTTAAAACTGCTTAATTTTCTATTTTAAATATCATTCAAATTTTAGATTTGTGATGCATCATGAGAAATTCTCCTAAAGTTTGAATCTTTAATTCTTAAATATGTTTAAAACTATTTAGGCTTTAGTATTACATATTATTTAAATTTTAAATTCGGGATGCATTATGAAAAATCTACATAAATTTTGAGTCTTTAGATTTTAAACACATTCAAAATCACTTAAACTTAAGTATTACATATTATTTAGATTTTAAATTTGTGATGCATCATAAAAATGTGTATAAATTTTAAATCTTTAGATCTTAAACACCTTAAAAATTACTTAAGTTTTAGTATTACATATTCAAATCTCAAAGTTGTAATATATTATGAGAAAAATGAATAAAATTGAAATATTTAGATCTTAAACATCTTTAAAACTACTTAATATTTTGGTATTACATATCATTCAAATTTTAAAGTTGTGATAGATCATGAGAAATAATACAAAATTTTAATCTTTGGATCTGAAATATATTCAACACTACTTAATGTTTAGTATTACATATCATTCAAAATTTGAAGTTAAAATGTATCATTAGAAATGCATATATTATTTGAATATTTGGATCTTAAATACATTTAAAACCACTTAAGCTTCACTATTATATATCATTCAGATTTTAAAATTATTATACATCATGAGAAATGTGCATAAAGTTTGAATTTTTGGATCTTAACACATTTAAAACTATTTAAGCTTTAGTATTACATATTCAAATTTCAAATTTGTGATGCATCATGAAAAATTTGCATAATGTACAAATCTTTAGATGTTAAACAAGTTCAAAATTGCTTAAGTTTTGGTATTACATATCATTCAAATTTCAAAGATTAATGCATCATGAGAAACATGCATAAAGTTTCAATATTTAGATCTTAAATAAGTTCAAAATTATTTAAAATTTGATATTAGATATCATTCAAATTTTAAATTTTTTATGTATTATGAGAAATACTCATAAAGTTTGAATCTTTATATATTAAAAATATTCAAAACCGCTTAAGTTTTAGTATTACATATCATTCAAACTAATAATTCTCTATGGCCAAATTCACCATTGTATTCACTTGGCATTTGACTACCATTAAACAAGTTTTGGAGAGAAAATAACATGATTTAACCCCACGAAATTCCTCTCTAAATGTGTTGTATAGGCTGATTTTGACACAAGTCATAACTTACCCTCTTGAAAAAACTTTACTAAGACTTTGAAATAATTTTACATTTGAAACCATGATAATCAAATCAATATTACCAAATCATGACTCTTGATAAGACCACAAAAAAGTTTCAAATTAAAGTGGGTGATAAATTTGACTTAGAGTCAAATTTTGTCAACAAAAATTACATATTGTTTAAATTTGAACGCTGTGAGGCATTAAAAGAAATATGCATAAAGTTTAAATCTTTAGATCTTAAAAACATTTAAAACCATATCAATTTTGATATTATATATCATTCAAATTTTAAAGATGTGATTCATCATTATAAATGCATATAAAATTTAAATGTTTGCATCTTAAACACATTTAAAATTATGAAAAGTTTGGTATTGTAATACTGAAGCTTGGTCAATTTTAAACGTGTTTAAAATCTAAATATTTGAAAAACAAATTTGAATCTAAACATGTTTAAAATTGCTCAAGATTCGGTATTACATATCATTTAAATTTTAAAGTTTCAATGCATGATGAGAAATGTGCATAAATTTTAAATCTTTGGATCTTAATATGTTTAAATCCACTCAAGCTTGAGTATTACATATCATTCAAATTTCAAAGTTATGATGCATCTTGAGATATGTGCATAAAGATCAAATATTTGAATATCAAACATGTTCAAAACTTTTTAAAATTTGGTATTACATATTATTTAAATTTCAAAATTTTAATAAATTATGAGAAATATGCATAAATTTTAAATTTTTAGGCCCTAAACATGTTCAAAACTATTTAAGATTTGGTATTATAAATCCTTCAAATTTTAAAGTTGTGATTATCATGATAAATGTGCATAAAGTTCAATTTTTTGGATCTTAAACACCTTCTAAACCACTTAATTTTCAATATTACATATCATTCAAATTTCAAAGTTATGATTCATCATGAGAAATGTACATAAAATTTAAATTTTTAGATCTTAAACACATTTAAAATTTCTTAAGCTTTGATATTACATATAACTCAAAGTTGTTATGCATCATTATAAATGTGCATAAAGTTAAAATATTTAAATCTTAAACATGTTCAAACCACTTAAGTTTTGATATTACATATCAGTCAAATTTTAAATTTGTGATGTATCATAGAAAGTGTGCATAAAATTATGATGTATCATGAGAAACATGCATAATTTTGAATTTTTGGGTCTTAAACACTTATAAAACCACTTAAATTTTGGTATTATATATTATTTAAATTTTAAAATTTCGATGCATCATGAGAAATGTGCATAAAAATTTTAATCTTTGTATCTTAAAGACATTCAAAACAATTTAAGTTTCACTATTACACGTTATTAAAATTTTAAAGTGGTGATGCATTATGTGAAATGCACATAAATTTCAAATTTTAGATTTTAAACACGTTCAAAACTACTTAAAATTTAGTATTACATATCATTCAAATTCAAAGTTATGATATATCATGAGAAATATTGATAAAATTTAAATCTTTGAATCATAAATATGTTCAAAAAATTTTAACCTTAAGTATTATGTATCATTTCAATTTGAAAGTTTTGATGCATCATCAAAAATATGCATAAAGTTCAAATCTTTATATCTTAAACACATTTAAAACCTTGGTATTACATATAATTCAAATTTTAAAGCTATAATACATTATGAAAAACATAAATAAAGTTTAAATCTTTGAATCTTAAACATGTTCAAAACTATTTAAGCTTTGATATTAGATATCATTCAAATTTTAAAGTTACAATTTATTATGAGAAAATACATATAAAATTTGAATATTTAGATCTTAAACACATTCTAAATCTCTTAAGCTTGGGTATTACATATCATTCAAATTTAAAAGTTATGATACATCATGAGAAAGTCACATAAAGTTTGAATATTTAGATCTTAAAAAAATTTAAAACCACTTAAGCTTTAATATTATAAAATTTAAATGATATGTAATATCTAAGTTTAATTAGTTTTAAAGGTGCTTGAGATCTAAAGATTCAAATTTTATGTGTTTTTCTCATGATGCATTACAACTTTTGAATTTGAATGGCATTTAATAATAAAGTTTAAGTGGTTTTAAACATGTTTAAGATTCAAAGATTTTCATTTTATATGTATTTTTATGATGCATTACAGCTTTGAAGTTTGAATGATATGTAATACCAAATCTTAAATAGTTTTTAACATGTTTAAGATCCAAAAGTTTGAACATTATGCATATTTTTTATGATTCTTCATAACTTTAAAGTTTGAATGATATGTAATATTGAAGCTCAAATGATTTTGAATGTATTTAAGATCTAAAGTTTGAAACTTTGTGTATTTTACATAATGTATCATAAATTTGAAATTTGAATGATATGTAATACCAAATTTTAAATAGTTTTGAATACATTTCAGATCCAAATATTTGAATTTTATGTAAAGTTTTTATGATTCATCACAACTTCGAATTTTGAATGATACAATACCAAAGTTTAAGTGATTTGAACATGTTTAAGATCCAAATATTTAAATTTTATGTGCATTTCTCATGATACATCAAAAATTTAAAAGAATTATATGTAATATCGAATCTTAATCAATTTTGAATGTGTTTAAGATCTAAAGATTTGAACTTTATGCATATTTTTCATGATACATTATATTTTTGAAATTTGAATGATATGTAATATCAAAGTTTAATCAATTTTGAAAGTGTTTGAGATCTAAAGATTTAAATTTTATATATTTTTTTATGATGCATCACTACTTTAAAATTTAAATGATATTTAATACTAAAATTTAAGAGGTTTTTAATGTATTTAAGATCCAAAGATTTGAATTTTATGTGCATTTTTCATAATGCATTGAAACTTTGAATTTTGAATGATAGCTTAAATGGTTTTTAACATTTTTTGGATCTAAATATTTAAATATTATACACATTTTTTATCATTCATCATAGCTTTGAAGTATTACATATCCACAAACACTTACATATCATCATGGTTTTGAAGTTTTGAATGATATTATTTTAATGATTCAAACTTTATTCACTTTTTTCATAATGAATTACAACTTTGAAATTTGAATGATACGCAATACCAAAACTTAAGTAGATTTGAATGTGTTTAAGATCTAAATATTTAAACTTTATGCATATTTATTATGATGTATCATAACTTTTAAATTTGAATGATATGTAATACCAAAGTTTAAGCAATTTTAAAAGTATGTAACATCTAAAGATTTCATTTTATGCATATTTCTCATTATACATCACAACTTTAAAATTTGAATAATATATAATATTGAAACTTAAGTGATTTTAAATGTATTTAAGATCTAAATATTGAAACTTTGTAAATGTATGTGTTAAAAATTGAAAATTTTGATGTTTATATATAATTCTCATCATGTATCACAACATTGAAATCTAAATGATATGTAATACCCAAGCTTGAGTAGTTTTGAGATTCAAACTTTATGCGCATTTGTCATGATTCATTGCAACTTTAAAATTTGAATTATATGTGACACCAAAGATTAAATAGTTTTGAATATGTTTAAGATTTAAATAATTAAAATTTATGCATATTTGTCATGCATCACAACTTTGATGTTTGAATGATATGTAATACCAAAATTTAAGTGGTTTTGAATGTGTTTAAAATTCAATGACTCAAATTTTATGTGCATTTATCATGATGCATCACAGTTTTGAAATTTGAATGATATGTAATATTAAATTTTGAACAGATTTGAACATGTTTAAGATCTAAAAATTTAAATTTTAGGTGCATTTATCATGGTGCATCACAACTTTAAAATTTAAATGATATGTAATACTAAAAATTGAGTAGTTTTAAATATTTTTAAGATCTAATTAATTAAATTTTATGCTTATTTCTCATCATGCATCATAACTTTAAAATATAAATGATATGTAATATTGAAGCTTGACTGGTTATGAATGTGTTTAAGATCCAAATATTTAAAGTTTATGTGCATTTGTCATGATGCATCATAAATTTAAAGTTTGAATGATATGTAATAATGAAGCTTAAGTAGTTTTGAATGTATTTAAGATTCAAAAATTTAAATTTTATGTGCATTTGTTATGATGCATCAAAAATTTAAAGTTTGAATAATATGTAATACTAGAGCTTAAGTAGTTTTGAATGTGTTTAAAATCTAAAAATTCAATCTTTTTATGTTTTTTTTCATGATGCATCATAACTTTTAAAATTGAATGATATATAATATTAAAGCTTAAGTGGTTTTAAATTTTTTTAAGATCTAAATATTCAAACTTTATGTGACTTTCTTATGATGGATCATTCATATTTAAAATTTGTGATGCATTTTGAGAAGCACTCATAAAATTCAAATCTTTGGATCTCAAACATGTTCAAAACTGTTTAATCTTTAATTTTACATATCATTCAAATTTGAAATTTGCAATGCATCATGAAAAGTGTGAAAATATTCAAATTTTATGCATAATTATCATGATACATCATAACTTTGAAGTTTGAATGGCATATAATAATGAGGCTTAAACAGTTTTGAATATTTTTAAGATCAAAAGATTCAAACTTTATGCATATTTATTATGATGCATCATAATTTTAAAATTTGAATAATATGTAATATTGAATTTTAAGCAATTTAGAACATGTTTAGTATCTAAAAATTCAAATTTTATTTGAATTTATCATAATGCATCATAACTTTAGAATTTGAATGATATGTAATATTGAAGCTTAAGTGGTTTTGAATGTATTTAAAATTTAATGATTTGAATTTTATGCACATTTTTCATGATGTATCATAACTTTGAAATTTGAATGATATGTAATACTAAAGATTTAAAATTTTATAATTTGAATGAAATATAATGCATATTTTTCATGATGTATTGGAACTTTGTAGTGAAGCTTAAATTTTTTTGAATGTGTATAAGATCTAAAGATTTAAAATTTTATGCATTTCTCATGATGTATTGTAACTATAAAATTTGAATGATATATAATATTTTAGTTATATAAAATGCAAAATTTGGTTACTTTAGTGTGGCTAATGATACCCAATCCATAGGTCCTCCTACTTGCTTGCACAACCTTCATAGACTTTTCTTTCACTGATTCCCAATCATCCACAACCTTTCGAACTTAACCCTTACAAATCCATGTCACTTTTTTAGGCTCAGATCCATCCCCCCAAGTCTCATTCCCTCTAGACAATAGTGCCCAACTTGAATAGTAGCACTGAAACCTAGGGTGCCCTATTTTTGGCACTATTGCCCAAGTGCAAATTTGGTTTAAATAGTCAAATTTTTCTGTATCCTTATCTTAATTCATATCAGCCCAATGTGAATTGATTTAACCCATGATCATCAAGTTCCCTATAAAAGGCCATTCAAAGTCCATTTAGAAGTGTTTGTACTCATTTACAAGAGAGAAGCAACAATATAAGCAAGTACACTCAAACACTTTTCTCAATTCTCTACATATAACCTTCCAATATTATTCCAAGCCTATTCAAATCCTTACACTAGTCTTTAGACATCTAAAATACACTTAGTTTCATATCTAGTTGTATTTTTATACACAATTACACTAAGCTTGATCCCTCCTCAGAGTATTGGTATGTAAGCAGTGTGCCCACACATGGGATGTAAAGTGTGTCTATCATATCTTTTACACACTAACCCATTCTCTTTCTTTTCGAAGTTGTCATTCAAGTTCAAGCACAAAGAGTTTCTAAGGCTTTGAAGATTAAAAATAGATGCATAATAAGTTCTATAGACTTTCAAGGTTTGATATTTCATTAATAGGGTAATATAGACCTACTAAGTAGAACCCAAAAAAATTAGATCATCTGGACAATGGTACCAAAAAAAAGACTACAATATCAAATAATAGTGTGTACCACTTTCAATGCTCCTATCTAATCAGATAACAAATTTCAAGACCTGTTTCTAACATTGTCCTAGTCTTGTCCTTGAATTCTTAGACCCTATCTCAGATTGAACATATCAAAATAAGCTAAGTCATATTTTCTCTCATTTATTACTATTTTTTGAAAAGGCAAAGATACAATCTATTTACATAAATCAGTGGTATAATCATTGCACATTATTTACTAATTGACTTTACACCAAACCTATTTATTAATTAGGAATAAAACTATATTATTCTAAAATAATAATAAAATATTTGGTGAACACAACTTACTCTGAATTTCACACAAAAACCTTAGAAACACTAGGATAAATTATTTTTTATTTTTTACCATAACTGCCAAATTTTTTCTTTTTGTATTTAAAAATTATAAATATAAAAATTAATCACAAAATTATCATATATTTTTTTAAACCCCTAGTTTTCACATATTAGGTCCCTTTTGCATACAAACATATTCCAAACACTAGGTAAAATATATTGCTAATTTTAGAAATATTTTCTATTTTTTCCTAAATTTTTCGAACAAAATTCTAAAAAGTTTCTATAAATTCATATATTGTTTTTAAAATTATCATATTAATTTTAAAAAAAATCATTCAATAATCCTTCGTTGCATTAACTATCTCTCAGTTATTTTATAGTACTTTTCCAATCATTTTTTGAATTTTTAGTTGCATATCAAAATCAAAAAATTAATTTTAAATTAAAAAATTCATAGTATTTTACATAAATATTTTTGAAAAATCTTCAATTACATGTACTAGATCCTATTTTATTTCTTGCGATATCACCTTACATCCATAATTAAATTATAAAAATGTTCATTCATTTACAAACTTTTCTTACAATTCTTGCAAATAATAAAGAAACCATAATTGGGCCTATCATGTACATGAATGATGAAGTCTATCATATGTTAGTACAAAATTTCATCATTTGCATTTCCATGTTTATGTTTCATTATATGGGATGTTATTAAAAAATTCATTGCAAAACATGCACAAGATTCCAAAATTCTTTTTGTTCTCTTTCTCTCATATGGAAATTGTTCAAATTTATCTTGCTAAATGCATTCGAAATGTCATGTTGCATATCAAAAGTTTATATGTCTTTATGAAAAAATTTATGTTCTCTATCCTTTTCTCTTTATTCCTCATATGAAAAATTGTTCAAATTTATCTTGCTAAATGCATTCGCAATGTCATGTTGCATATCAAAAGTTTATATGCCTTTATAAAAAAATTCATACTCTTTATCCCTTCCTCACTAAGGAATGTTCTTTATAAACATATTATTGCATAAATCACAACTCAAAATTTATGTATTTCACTTCATATTCATGCTTTTTGCCAACATGCATATGACAATATTTTAAGTATCTTCCTATCACTACTAGACACAAGAAAACACTAGTTATTGTATCTATCCCTCCTCCTTTCGAACTTGGTACGTCTAGCTCTTATCTCACATCTACTACGGGATTTATACCAATAGTAGATCATGTGGTCCATGTTATCCCCCAAGTTTATGATGATAGGTAGGTTGATTGTACCCACGACTATAGCTTTACCACTCAGGATAGTACACCTTTAGATACAGTTTCTATTATTGAGCTCCTTCAGTGATCAAATATTTATAGATATGTATTATATATAGCCCTTTATAATACTATAATTCATGTTTCAGATAAACCAACCTATCTTGCATCTATCCTTAAAATAATGCAATGGACTGAAGAGCATATCTCTTTTGAAAAAGAGGCTTTACCCCCAAAACACATCATTGAACAACATCTACCTTTACATATTAAATTGAGAATTAATGATGTGGGAGTCAAAAGAGTGTTAGTTGATAACATTTCAGGATTTAACATTTGAAACATATCCTTTTTTAAACATCTTAACATATAACCTCAAGATCTAGACCATTCCGATATGAACATAAGAGGTTTTGATAATATTTCACAAAAATTAATGGGTTAAATAACACTCAATCTTTACCTTAGGGCCTAAGACACTACCAAAAACCTACCAAGTCATGCCAAATGGCCTTAATTAAAATTTATTACTTGGTCGACCTTGGATTCATGATATGCATGCAGTCCCTTCCACACTCCATGCTTGCCTAAAATTTAGTCACAAAGGTTACATATACACATGCCCAATAGATAATGAGCCTGTTAAAAATTTTCAAATTGTTGAATCTCCATAGAATTATATCCATAGATAATGAGCCTTTTAAAGATCTAAGCTTTTTGGGTTTTGTTCACCTGGTTTACGTGACTCTGTCTATGGATTTTTGACAATTGAAAATATATATAACTCTTGTAGAGTAGGTTTTATCTTAAAGACCTATACTCTATTATGCTTTGACCAATTTCTAGAAAGAGGGGGGGTTAGTGTGTGTAAGATTCACTAAACATGTATCCATACCCCTTGTGTGGGCGTACTACCTACATACCAATACTATGAAGGTGGATCAAGCCATATGCAGGTCTCCCACTTGATGCGCTTTGTGAAATTGAGTGTATGAATATGAAAAATGATAAAATAGATATACTTGAGGTAGCTAGAGACTAGTGTAAAGATTTGAATCAGCTTGTAAGTGTACTGGCTAAATATATTTAGAGAATAAGGAAGATTGCGTGTCTAATCTTGCTTGTATTCTTATAATGAGATTTTATAGGGATCTATTGGTCATGGATTGAATGCGATTGCATTAGGCTAACAAGGATAAGTATGGGGAACTAGAAGGAATTGACTGTTGGGGCTAAAATTGTACTTGGACATGAGCGTCAAAAGTGAGCAAGAGTGGCATCGACATTATCGTCCAAGTGTGGTGCTATTATCTTGAGTTGATAGGGCCTAAGGGGATGGATTAGTCATGGAAAAATGGGTTTGGATCAGCTTGAATCAAGTTTGGAAGGCTAAAAATGATTGAGAATCAGTGAAAAGATGTCTATGAGGGTCATGAGAGTAAGCAAGAGGGACCATGGGTTGGGTGTATTTAATCACACTCAATTTACTAATTTTCAAATTTTATATGACTATAGTTCCACAAATATCAAATTCCTTCATATTCAATTTAAGCCAATTTTATACCAAAAAAAAACTCTAAAATCTAAACATAAAGTTTTAGATTGCTTAAAATCTCTTGCTTCAGTTACAATTGTATTCTAAAAAATTCTATCTTTTGGCATGTAGGCCTTCACTATTATTTATACTAATTTAGATGTCAAAATCAATTAGCAAGCAACTCCTTAGATTCTCATGTGTTGTGCTAAAAATAAAAAACCATTGAGAGGCATCCTCCTAGAATTTTTCATTTGTGGCATGCAATGGCCATGACTTGTAGCACTTGTTAGTTTCATTGTTTGAATAAAAAATAGTCTCTTTGGATGCAACGCAAATCTTACTCAAGAAATTTTATTTTACAAAATGGCTTTAAGTAATGACATCTAACCAAGTTACTTCAGTCTTACATCTTACAAAGTAACTTACTTTTATAAGTAACTTCAATAAATGACATTACTTACAAAATAATTACTTTAAAAGAAATTATTTTAAATATATTACTTGAATATAATAGAAGAAAATGGAAGAAGAAAGAAGTTGTCAAGAAGAAAAGTAATAAAAATCACTACAAGTCATGAACTTCAAATCTACACTTTTCTCTATATTTGATATGTTGACATCAATTGCCTTTTAGTTTCATATCTCAGCAGTTCCCTTTCTATCTCCTTATAATAAGCAT
The DNA here is from genome assembly GCA_037957365.1 of Torreya grandis. NCBI lineage: Eukaryota > Viridiplantae > Streptophyta > Pinopsida > Cupressales > Taxaceae > Torreya > Torreya grandis. The sequence continues at coordinate 5,109,304 of JARHVA010000025.1, read as the reverse complement.
TCACCTTCCCAGGTTAGGGTTCTAAACTCTTGACATCTTGTTCCCTTTCTATCTCTGTTATAAATTTTGCTATGAAAGGAGTTATAGCCTTTTCAATTAATTACTTGAATTCTGGATGCAACCTTAGGTGACCTTGGAGTTTTCTCAGACCAAATGTTAGTGAGACTAAAGATGCAGTCCTCTGGATCCACTTCCTCATTATGAACATCTTCTTTTAAAGCCTTCATCTCTTCAAGCATTTCCCCAAGAATATGCATGCAAAAATATATGAGATCTTCCTCTTGTTTTGATTTCTTTATTGACCCTTCAAGAACAATTTGTTTTTCAATCAAAAATTTCTCACTCAAATTGTTTATTATTTGAAGACTTTCTTTCTACAATTCTAAAATTCCATTATCGTTTTCTATCTCCTTCATTACTATATTTGTGCCAATTTGTTTTTAATATCAGCCAGATTACTTGGGACCTTAGGAAACCATTTTTGTGTAGTTTGCATCAGATTTGGTATTATCCTTAGTTTACTCTACCTTTTGAAAGTAATGATTGTTGTGGAGCATATATTACCATATTGGCAATTATTTCACATAATTTAGTAATTTGCTCCTTCAACTTAACTTTATCGACTTTCTTTTCATCAAGCTTCTAGAAAAGTGTATTGATCAAGGTTTATGTATTCTCTTTCAATCCATCTATAGTAACCTCTCCAAGGTGTACCTTTATGACTGTTAAGTCTTTTTCAGTGACTTAACTTTTATTCTTGCCTACTGGAGGAACTATTATCTCTACAAATTTCTAGCTAGAAGGCTCAATTATCAGGTTAGAAGTCACTTTAGCACTCTTGGGATTCTTTATTTTATGATCAAGACTCTTTAGTAGTTACAAGTCAATATCCTCAAAATTTATTACTTCTCTTGTCTCAAGAACTATTTGCAATGCTAACCATGATGAGAAGTATGTGCTTGTTAAAGTGGCTGAATGAATGATCATTTGTTGTTTATTATTTATTGCCACTATTTCTTGAGTTGGAACTTATTTTACATATAAAACATATTAAAATACATTGGAAACTAATTTCTCATATTTTTCTTTTTCTTTCTCAGGTTCTTTCTCCTTCTGCTTTTTTTCTCTTTTTCTGCCTTTGCCTCTACTTTTTCTAGTTCACCTATTTCCTTTTGTTTTTCCTATGATACCTCCTGAGATGGGGTCACTTCTTCAGCAGTTACATGTTTTGGCTCTTTTAGAGTGGTGGGTTGATCATTTTAAAGAGTTAGAGGTGGATTAGTCGGTGGAGAAGATGAAGGAAGAGGAAGAGGAGGAACATCAGTCTCCTTCTGAATGGGTTTCTCTAGAGGCTTGATGATATGAGATTTTGGAGGTGGCATGAGTGTTGATGGATCTATGGTAGGTGTCGTAGAAGTAGGAATGATGACAGGAGGTGTAGTAATAGAAATTTGAATTTGTTCCTTATCTTTCACCAAAAATTAGGTGTCATCAACATTATTCTTCAACTTCAATTTTTTATTAGGCACTTAACTACTTCCCCCTTACAACACTTTTCTCTTTTGACTTACTCTATTAATTTTGGTCATTAACTCTTTCATGAAATATCCCTTATTGAGAATCCATGTGGAATTCATGGAAAGGACTATAGAAGTTCTCTTATCAATAGTTTTAACCTAGTTTTTACTAAAAAATAATCTCTAAAAGTGGAGCATTATCTCCTCCTACTGCATGGTAAGCATCACTAGTTACTATTCCACAATCTTCCATGTTTTTAGGAATTATTAATAGATCAAAAGTAAAAATGTATGCAAAAATCATTCTACTATTGTCTCTTCTTCTTACTTAAAAATCATCCCTACAATCAATCCAAAAGTATTCAAGTGTAAAACTATGCATATACTCAAGAGAAACTATATTTTGAGCTATGCCTTTACAATAAAATATTTCTCTAGCTTCAAAGTGGGTTTGATTATAGTTGTGATACATATCTATTTGCACATTATTTTCTTTGTAGATGCTTGTACAATGATAGTTACCAATAATAATGGGAAAATTAACTAAGGAATGATGAACCTTTAATTGTAAGTCATGTAATTCTACCAACTGCCTACATAACTCAATAAGAATCCATTTATTAGTAGAATACCTTAGTAAATTGATCGGTGTGCCTAAGAAAATACTAAATCTAATGTATGTGAAATTGAGGAATTGAATAAAGATGCATCTGAAATGGAAAACTACTTCCCAAGCTACATTAAACATTCTCTTGGGCTTTAGAGCAACATTCAACTTACAGATGATTTCAAAAAAAAATCCATCATTTACTCTCTTATAATGCTTGAAGTATTATACAAGAACCAATTGAGGGTAATATTCATAGATGGGTTCTGATGCCAATGTCCCTTTTGTAGTCAATCTAGAAAATGTTCCACTTGATGCTGTAACATACATTAAGTATGAAGTCATCTTAAAATCTAGAGTTTACAAAATATTATTCAGCTAGTGGTCAATGTTGTCACTTATCATCCTTGACCAATCAATCATTGCAAAGCTCCTATTGACATTAATGGCCCTAATGTATGCATACATCTAGGTTGAAAATAACTTAGCATTCTTCTCTCCATTGATTTTACATAACAATTGGGTGATGTCATCAACTTCTTGAATGAAGTTAGACCTTATTATCTATTTTAGAAATCTCAAGGGCTGCTTTACTTTCTTTAGATAATTAGTGTTCATTACCTTGATACACTCTAAAGTTTGTCTTTCTCAGAGATTCTTGGCTTTCTCCATTGATAAATCTATTACTTTAGAATCTTCAAATGGTAGTCAAAGTATTGAATATAAAGCCTAATCACATTAACTAAAGTCTCTTTTACTATTCTAGTGAGAGAATCATAGTAATTTACACATTTTAGGAGAAACTCAAGTAATTGTATAGAAATTGGAAAAGCTACAGCTTGCAAGATTCCTCTATTGGTCATTGCTTGCATGAGTGGAGTCTTGGTGATAGCTTTGGATCTTTTCAATAACTCAGTTATGGATATATGCCCCATATCTATGTCACTAATTTTTGACACTTTAGATACAATATTGGACTCAATGTGGTACCTCTTATACTCATACTTCATCTTTAGTTTCTATGATTTCATAACTTTCTTTGTTTGTGTCCAACCCTTCCTACTTGGCCCTAGTATTTCCTCAAGTGCAAGTTCAAGGACTTATTCAATAAGAATTGTTTGTACTTCTACTTCAGTTACTTTTTCATCTAATACTAACATCCATTTTGGCTAACAATGAAAGTATTTGATAAGTGTTTTTGAACACTTAGTGATTGCTCTTGCGGGTTTATAAAATGTTGAACAACTAGATCAATTTGTTGTCTTGTAACAGTCCTAATAAATCTTCAAGTATTAAGAACTTTCAAGAGTATAAGGCTTTGAAAACCCTAGGTAATTTATTATAAGTAGTAAGGTATCATAATTCTAGGAAGGTATGGGTACTCCTTAAGTCATTAATTGTGATAACTTTGAGTAAGTAACAATAACTCAAAGCTCCAGTTCCCATTGGGTAGTTTATCGGGTTTGCTTGGGCTTACAACTTCTGGTTTGCTTAGGCAAGTTACTGGGGTTTCCTACCCAATGGAGTAAAATTAATGAGTATTCAAAACTTTAGGTAAGTAAATAGTTATTTAAATTCTAAGTGGTCAAGGTGCTTGAGGCCTTTGGGTTTCTTGTGGGCAATTACTTGGTTTCACAACTTCGAGCAAGTAGTTAGCAATGGAAAACCTAGATAAGCAAAGAAAGGTCAAATGTTAGTTTTTATTATAGAAGGATCCATTATTTTTAGGATTTTTTTTAGGTATTTTCACATGCAAAATGTCTCTAAGAGTTTTTACAATGTTTTACAACAATATTACATGCAGAAAAGATAAATAATTGTAAGAAAAACTAGAAAAAGATAGAAAACTTTGAGGTGGCAAATGGAAACTTAAGAGAACTAAAAAAAAAAAAAAACTTAAAAATGAGACATAAAAACAAAATTAAAATGATATACATACCTCAAATACAAATGGGTTGAGAATAAATTGCTCAAAAATGCTCCAAAGGCTCAAATAGTGTCATTCAAGGTTTATAAGGGCAACATCTAGGTCAAACAACTTGAATAGTAGGTAAAAAATGAGGTGTATTTTTAAACATTTATATTAACCCTTGAATATATGACAAATAGATGACACATGTGAGGGAAGCCACACAAGCAATTAGCTTTTTATCAAATTTCACATACTACTTTGCTTAATTTGGCCTTTGAAGTTAAATAACTTCGTAATTCTGATTTGGTTTTTGACTTTGAGTAATTCAAAATTGTAAACCCTTATTTATTTTACTTGTGACTTTGAGTCAAGTAAAGTAACTTTGAAACCCCAATATTCTCTAGATAGTGCTCTGCAGGTTTATGAAACTACTTTGTTCAACTTTTGATGAGAAGTAAAGTTGTTTCATAACTCCAATTTGAAATGGGTAGTGTTGCTCAGGCTTCTGATGATTGATTACTTCTCATTTGACAAGTAAATTTACTTGAAGAACTTGAGTTAGATTGGAAATGAGCCCAAACACTTAGTTTTTTTAATCTTCTTGGGAAGATGGGAAAATAGGTTTTTCAATGATGGCCTTAAGCAAACATTTTTACCCTTTTGGAACAATTTTTAGCAATTTGAAAATAAAGAAAGCAAAATGAAAGATATAAAATATTAAGTCTTATTCAGGGGACTAGTTTTAATAAGAACAACTGACTCACAAAAGACAAAAATCATAAATTTAATAGGGTGTCCCAAAATTCTATGTGTAAAATTTTGGGTAACACCAACTAGCTCCCATTGAGGACATCTTTGTTTCTATCAAAAACAAAGAAACAAGGATGAGATTCCAATATCTATGGTTTTGGTATTACATATAATTCAAATTTCAAATTTGTGATGCATTGTGATAAATATACATAAATTTTATATCTTTGCATTGCTAATATGTTCAAAACCACTTAAACTTTGATATTACATATCATTCAAATTTCAAAGCTGTAATATATTATGAGAAACATGTATAAATTTTGAATTTTTCGATATTAAAAACATTAAAAATCACTTAAGTTTTGGTATTACATATCATTCAAATTTAAAAGTTGTGATGCATTATGAGAAATATTCATTAATTTTGAATATTTAGATCTTGAACTAGTTAAAAACCACTTAAGCTTCGGTATTACATATCATTCAAATTTAAAAGCTATGATGCATCATGAAAAAAATGAAAAACAATAGAATATTTAGATTTTAAACACATTAATAAATATTTAAGCTGGTATTACAATCATTCAAACTTCAAAGTTATATGCATCATGAAAACTACTCATTGTGTAGATTTATGTGTATTTCTAAGTGCCAAATTAACTTGTGGGGCACTTTTCAAGCACCATTTCATAGAAACAATCACATTTAATTTTAATATTATGGTAAACAAATGTGAGAAAAATGTGTAGTTCAAAAAAGGCATAAAAAATTAGCTCCTAAGTGTGAAATGTACAGAGTTAAAAATTGACTTTTGAGCTAATTTTTACTTAGTCAATTTTCTAAGTTATTTTTAATTTTCAGATTTGGTTAGTTTGCATATTTAAAGCTTCATTTTATATTATGGTATAAATTTGAGAAGAATGTGTAGGTAAAAAAAGGCATAAAACATTAACTCCCATGTGTGAAATGCATAGGGTTAAAAATTAGTTCTGAGCTAGTTTTTATTTAGTCAATTTTTTGGATTGTTTTTAATTTCTAGATTTGGTCAGTATGCACATTTCAAACTCATTTTTATAGTGGTAAAAGATGTCAAATTTTATTCAAATTTATCATGGTGATATATAAATATCATTAGAGTGTAATGGAAAAGATAATGTGCACATATTAGATATAATGTGTAAAATATACATCTATCAAAATGAATTTCTACACTAATTTTTACTTAGTCATTCTATACATCTTCCAGTTGCTAAATTTGCCCAATGAGTACTTTTGAATCTCATTTATGAGGTCTCAGATATGACGTATCTTGTTCAGATTAGCCTACACATCATTTTTGGAAAATAATTTTGTAGGACTAAATTTTGTTATTTTCTCTCTAAAACATGTTTGATGGTGGTCAAATGTTAGGAGAATATAATGGTGAAGGTGGTTACATAATTATTCATCATATATATATATATATATATATATATATATATATATATATATATATATATATATATATATATATATATTTCTAGGTGCCAAATAAGCATGTGCAACACTTTTAAAACACCATTTTGTAAAACGAAATAAAGTCCAATCACTTTTAATTTTTATATGATGGCAGACAAATGTGAGAAGAATGTGTAGATTAAAAAAGACACTAAAAATTAGTTCCCATGTTTAAAAATTTTAAGGTTAAAAAATTACAGTGGTAAAAGAGGTCAAATCTTGTTCAAATTTTTCATGGTATAGTTAAATTTCATTAGAGTGAAATGAAAAAGATAATGCACACATATTAGAATCTACTTAGTGAGCACTTTTGAATCTCATTTGTGTAAAAAATAATAAAGTCCAAATTTTATGAAAGTTTGTATGATTGTACCTAGATAGAATGATAAGGTAATGCACTTAGTTTCTTAACTATTGGAGTTTTTAGCAAAAATTTATGATGTTGTGAAATGACCCTTATAGGAAGATTTATCACTCAACCAACTTTTCACTAGAAAACACTCAAAGGATAAGTTACAAGGGTTAATTTAATTATTTCAAAAAATTAAAAATATCCTTTTGAATATATTTTTAAAAGCTTTTTGTAAATAGTCAACTAGTCTAAAAGACCTAGTGGAGTAGAGGCTAAAGAAGGAAGTTGGACTTAGGGAAAGATTTGAGGTATAAAATTGAGTATAAAGCATGATTGGCCAAATGGGTGGTCATATATATATATATATATATATGCTTAAAAAGTCTATATATTGGCAAAAATGGAAGTTTTGTGCATTTAGAGGGCTAATTAGAGTGTCAAGTAAACCTAGAGGTATAAGATTTTGCAAAATAACCTACTCTAAGTTTTTGAGTGAAGTAATGATATGGAAATGGGTTTTAAAAAACCTAATCAATTTTTCTTGAGTCATTTTTTATGGAACATGAATAGGTAATTTCTCTCCAACTAGGGCTATAAGCCAAGTGAAGGGCTAAAGAGAGAAGTAAGTGAAAAGATAAGAGAGACATTGTTTCAAGAGATTTAAATGTCTTGCATGAGTAGGATAAGGGGTCATGAGGTGTCAAATAAGATATTAAACATGCTTAAATAGTGAAACATATTCTAAAGATCTTAAAGACTTACAGGCTTAGAAATGCTTTGCATCATCTTCTAGAATAATTAAGACTTTCTCCATGTAAAGGAGGATGACATCACTCAAGTAATATCTATTTTCCCTTATTCTCTCTTCCATTTTGTTCTATATATCTCTTCCATTTCAAATTTTCATGTGGTCTTGTCGAGAGTCATGCCTTTGTAATATTGATTTGATTATCATGGTTTCAAGTGTTAAATTATTTCAAGGTATCATTGAATTTTTATCAATAGGGTAAGATATGATGTGTCTTATCCAAATTAGCCTACACATTATTTTTTGAGAATAATTATCTAGGGATAAATCAGGATTTTTTATTTCCAAAAATTGTTTGATGATAATCAAATGTTAGGGGAATACAATGGTGAAAGTCGTTACATAGAATTATTCATTACATGAAAATATCAGTCATAAAAATTGCTCGGTGCATATATTTTTATGTATTTTTAGGTTCCATCACCATTTCATAAAACTAAATAAAGTCCAATCACATTTAGTTTTCTTATGATGCTATTCAAATGTGATAAAAATGCATAGGTTAAAAAAAGCATAAAAATTTAACTCCCATGTGCAAAATGCATAGGGTTAAAAATTAACTTATGAGGTGATTTTTTTTCGTTCAATTTTCTAAGTTATTTTTAGTTTTTAGATCTGGTCAATGCACATGTTATAAACTCATTTTTACAGTAGTAAAGGAGGTTAAATATTGTTCAAACTTCTCATGGTGATAGTTAAATTTAATAAAATTATAATGGGAAAGAGTGTGCATATATTACATATAATGTGTAAAATGCATAGTTATCAAAATCAGCTTCTATGCTGATTTTTACTTAGTCATTTTTTACATCTCCTAATTGTTAAATTTACCTAGTGAGCACTTTTGAATCCCATCTGTGTAGAAGTAAATTATTTCTAATTTTCATGAAAGTTTGTATTATTGTACCTTGATGTCATGATATGTTAATTCACTTGGTTTCATAGCTGTTGAGTTTTTGGTGAAAAGTTATGATGGTACAAAGTGACCCTCATGAGAAGGTTTATCACTCAGCCAAATTTTTACCATAAAAAACTTATAGGGTAGGTTGTATGAGTTAATTTATTTGATCATTTCAAAAAATTTAAAATAACTTTTTGAGTGTATTTTCAATAGATTTCTATAATTATAAGACACGATGGATTTTGCTCATATATTGCTCTTCAATTTTCCATTTTTTCATTTTTAAAGGTGTTGTTGATGCAATTATGTACAATTGTGTGTTGGGATTTTAGCCATATATTTTGATGCGTGTCTCCATTTTTTATGACATTAGTTGGGTTAAAAAAATGATTTCTACCTTTTTGTAACTATGTTGATTTCAAATTGGATAAATGTATATTTAAAATTAGTCAATGGCCCTCAAAAAGCCTTTCTAGACTATGTTATGAGTAAAGCTTCAAGTTACAGGTCTAATAGAGTTAAAAATGGTTGTAAGAGTATTTTGTAGGTCATTGTTCATCAATGCAAGTTGAATAAGATAATAAAAGTCACCTTCAAGGTCTCTAATAATTAAATGTTAAGGTCAAAAGCCTTCAAAAAGTGTCTAAAAGCTTTTATAAGACCAAGTGTAAGATGTGACAAATTTAATCCATTTTTCCTTCTTCTCTCTTCCATTTTATTCTATATATCTCTCCTTTTTTCTCATTGTAAGATACTTACACTTATGATATGGTGTAGCCCTAGTCATCTTGTAATGAAAAAACCTCTTGATATTAATATAAGAGTTCATTTACCTTTATCTATGCTTTCATCGAATGTTTAGTTGAGTTTGTGCATGAATACTTTGTGAATGATCTTTCTTTTTTGATGTTTGTCCTCTCTTACCTTTGTACAAGATAGTTTTATGTTTGTAGGTCTTAGTCATAATGCATCACAACTTTGAAATTTGAATGATATGTAATATCAAATCTTAAGTGGTTTTGAATATGTTTAACATCTAAATATTGAAACTTTATATGTATTTCTTATGATGCATCACTACTTTAAAATTTGAATGATATGTAATATCAAATCTTAAATAGTTTTGAACGTGTTTGAGATCCAAAGATTTGAACCTTATATGCATTTTTCATGATGCATCATATATTTGAAATTTGAATGATATATAATTTTGAAGCTCAAGTGGTTTCAAATGTATTTAATATCTAAAAATTCAAATTTTATGCATGTTTCTCATGATGCATTGTAACTTTAAAATTTGAACGATATGCAATATTGAAGCTTAAGTGATTTTGAAGGTGTTTAGGATCTAAACATTAAAACTTTATGCATATTTCTTATGATGCATCTCAATTTTGAGTTTTAAATGATATGCAATATTGAACATTAAGCGGTGTTGAATATATTTCATATTCAAAGATTAGAACTTTTTGTGCATTTCTTATGATGCATCATAACTTTAAAATTTGAATGATATGTAATACCAAAGCTTAAGTGGTTTTGAACGTGTTTAAGATCTAAAGATTCAAAATTTATTCATATTTTTCATGATGCATCATAAATTTAAATGATATGTAATACCAAAACTCAAGTAATTTTTAAGGTGTTTAAAATCTAAAGATTTGAATTTTATGTGCATTTCTCATGATGCTTTATAAGTTTAAAATCTGAACAATATGTAATACTGAAGCCCAAGTGGTTTTGAATGTGTTTAAGATATAAAGACTCAAAATTTATGCATATTTTTTATGATGCATTTCAAATTTGAAATTTTAATGATATATAATATCAAAATTTAAACAGTTTTGAACGTGTTTAATAACCAAAGATTCAAATTTTAAGAGCATTTTTCATGATGCATCATAACTTTAAAATTTCAATGATTTGTAATATAAAAATTTAAGTAGTTTTTAATATATTTAAGATCCAAATATTCTAAATTAATGCACATTATTTATGATGCATCACAAATATGAAATCTAAATGATATGTAATACTTAAGTTTAAAAACTTTTTAACATGTTTAAGTTTTAAAGATTTTGAATTTGTGTATGTTTTTCATGATGCTAGAATTTGAATGATATATAATATTGAATCTTAAACATTTTTGAACATGTTTAAGATCTAAATATTAGAACTTTATGATTGTTTCTCATGATGCATTATAACTTTTAAATTTAAATGATATATAATATTGAATTTGATGTGGTTTTGAAAGTATTTAAGATCTAAAGATTTAAAATTTATGTGAATTTCATATTATGCATCATAACTTTAAAATTTGAATGATCTGTAATATTGAAGCTTAAGCTTCAATTTTAAACATGTTTCAACTTCAAAGATTCAAATTTTGTGATTGTTTCTCATGATTCATTATAAATTTAAAATTTGAAGGCCCAAGATTAAACAATTTTGTATGTGTTTAAGATCCAAAAATTCAATCCTTATACGTATTTTGTATGATGTATCATCTCTAAAATTTAAATTATATGTAATACTAAAAATTAAATAGTTTTATACATGTTTGAGATTTAAATATTTAAAATTTATGCATGTTTCTCATGATGCATCACAACATTGAAATTTCAATGATATGTAATACCAAACACTAAGTAATTTTTAATATATTTAATATCTAAAATTTCAAACTTTATGTGCATTTCTCATGATGCATCACAGCTCTAAAATTTAAATGATATATATACTGAACCTTAAAATATTTTGAACATGCTTGAGATTCAAAGATTCAAGTTTTATGCACGTTTTTTATGATGCATCACAACTTTTAATTGTGTTTAATATGTAATACCGAAGATTAAGTAGTTTAGAATGTATTTGAGATCAAAATATTTAAAATTTATGCATATTAATTATGATGCATCATAACTTTGAAATTTGAATGATATGTAATACTAAAGATTTAGTAGTTTTGAAGGTGTTTAAGATTTAAAGATCAAACTTTGTGCATGTTTTTAATTATGCATTTTAACTTTGAAGTTTGAATGATATGTAATATTGAAGCTTAATTAGTTTTGAATATATTTGAGATCTAAAGATTTGAACTTTATGCATGTTTTTCATGATGCATCATAACTTTTAAATTTGAATGATGTGTAATATTAAAGCTTAAGTGGTTTTGAAGGTGTTTCACATCTAAAGATTTGAACTTTATAAATGTTTCTCATGATGCATTACAACTTTAAAATTTAAATGATATGTAATACCAAAAAATAAGTAGTTTTGAATATGTTTAAAATAGAAATATTAAAACGTTATATATGTTTTTAATAATATATCATAGCTTTGAATTTTGAATGATATATAATACCAAAGCTTAAGTGATTTTCACTATGTTTAAAATACAAATATATGAGCTTTATGATCATTTTTCAAAATGCATCCCAAATTTGAAGTTTAAATTATATGTAATACATAAGCTTAAGTGGTTTAAACATGTTTAAGATCCAAAGATTTGAACTTTATACATATATGGTATGATGCATCATAAATTTGAAGTTTGAATGATATGTAATGCGAAAGCTTAAGTGGTTTTGATGGTGTTTGAGATCCAAATATTCAAATTTTATTTGTATTTTTCATAATACATCACAACTCTAAAATATGAATATAGCTAATACTAAATTTTAAGCAGTTTTATGCTTATTTTAAATCTAAAAATTTAAATTTTATTCACATTTTATATGGTGTATCACAACTTTAATGTTTGAATGATATGTAATACTGAAACTTAAATGGTTTTGAATGTATTTAAGATTTACGATTCAAATTTTATGTGCATTTCATATGATGCATTTACAACTTTAAAATTTAAATTATATGTCAAACAAAAACTTAAGTAATTTTGAATGTTTTTAATATCCAACGATTCAAAATTTTTATATATTTATGTCAATGCAACATATCTTTAAATTTTGAATGATATGCAATACCAAATTTTAAGAGGCTTTAAACCTATTTAAGATCGAAAGATTTAAATTTTATACACATTTCATATGATGCATAACAACTCTAAAATTTAAATGATATATAATATCAAATATTAAATTATTTTAAACATGTTTCAGATTTTAAAAATGAATCTTATGAGTGTTTCTTACGATGCATTACAACTTAAAAATTTAAATGATATATAATATCAAAGCTTAAATGGTTTTCCATGTGTTGAAGATTTAAATATTCTAAATTTATATGTGTTTAAGATCTAAATATTTAATTGAAATTTATATGTGTTTCTCTTGATGCATCACAATTTTGAAGTTTGAATGATAAAATATTGAAGCTTAAGTGGATTTGATGCATCATAACGTTGAAATTTGAATGATATGTAATTCCAAAGTTTAAATGGTTTTAAATATGTTCAGGATCTAAATATTTAAACTTTATGTGTATTTCTCATGATGCATCATTGAATAATATGCAATACTAATGTTTAAGCAGGTTTGAACGTGTTTGAGATCCAAAGATTTGAACTTTATACATATTTTTCATAATGCATCACTCTGAATTTTAAATGATGTGTAACACCAAAATTTATGTAGTTTCTAATGTGTTTAGGATTTAAATATTTCAATTTTATGTGTATTTATCATTATGCATTTCAACTTTGAAATTTGAATGATATAAAATATTGAAGCTTAAGCAGTTTTGAATGTGTTTAAGATCTAAAAATTCAAAATTTATGTGTATTTTTCATGATGCATCTTAAATTTTAAATTTTAATGATATATGATACCAAAGCTTAAATAGTTTTGAATATTTTTAAAGTTTAAATTTTCAAATTTTAAACACATTTATAATAATGCATTACAACTTTAGAATTTAATTAATTAAAATTTTTGAAGCTTAAGCAATTTTGAACATGTTTGAGGGTGACTTTGATTACCTTATTAAACTTGAATTGATGATTAATGACCTATAAAACACTCTTACAACTAATTATAACTCCAATAGGTTTTTTAACTTGAAGCTTTGCTTAGAACATAGTCTAGAAATGCTTCTTAAGGACCAATAACCACCATTTTAGTTGTGATATTGACTAATTTTAAATATACAAGTCTTTGATTTAGAATCAACATAGTTAAAATAGGGAGAAATCATCTTTATAACATAAAAAATGACATAAAAAATAGAGCTATAGATCAAAATATATAGCGAAGAAACCAACACACAGTTGCACATAATCACATCAATGCCTTTAAAACATGGAAAAATAGAAAATTATAGAGCAAGATATGAGCAAAACTCATCACATCTTATATTTATATAAATATATTAAAAATACAATCAAAAGGACATTTTAAATTGTTTTAAATGATCAAATTAACCCCTACAACCTACCCTTTGAGTGTTTTCTAGTAAAAAGTTGGTTCAGTGACAATTTTTTCTGAGAGGGTCACTTCACACCATCATAATTTTTCACTAAAAACTTAACAACTGTGAAACTGTGTGCATTAAATTTTTATGACATAATGGTGCAATGATACAAAATTTTATGGAATTTGGACTTCATTTACTTATGTGCAAATGGGATTTGAAAGTCCTCACTTGGCAGATTTAACAATTGAGAGATGTAAAATAAAAATTAAGTAAAAATTAGCATATAAGTTGATTTTGATAAACCAATTTAATAACATTTATCTATTACCATGATAAAATTTAACAATATTTAACCTCATTTGCAATTGTAAAAATGAGCTTTAATCATGTGCGTGACCAGATCTAAAAATTGAAAACAACCCAAAAATTTTACAAAGTAAAAATCAACTTAGAAGCTAATTTTTAACCCTACATATTTTGCACATGGGAGCTAATTTTTTATGCCTTTCATTTTCTCATATTTTAATACCATCTTATGAAAATTAAAGGTGATTAGAATTTATTTATTTATGTGAAATTGTGTTTTAAAAGTGTTGTAGAAGCTAATTTACCACCTATAGATACATAAAAATCTATGCACTAAGAAGCTTTTATGATTGCGATATTTTTATGTGATTAATAATTATGTAAAACCACCTTCACCATTATATTCCCTTGACATTTGACTACCATAAAAAAAAAATGATAATTTTTTTTATGATTTAACCCTATAAAATTATTTTCAAAAAATATTGCGTAGGTTGATTTGGATAAGACACATCATATCTTAGTCTCTTAAGAAAATTTCACTGAGACCTTGAAAAAAATTAACACTTGAAACCATCATAATAAAATCAATATTACAAAGGCATGACTCCTGACAAGACCACATGAAAGTTTCAATTGAAAGAGATATATAGAAGAAAATGAAAGAGAGAAATAAAAATGGATGATGACTTGAGTGATATCATCCTCTTCTACATGGAAAAAGTATTCATTCTTCTAGAAGGCTTATTAAATTATTGGAGTTGCCTCCACTTCCATTTAACCTCTCTCACTTCAAATTAATCACATCTCCTACTTGGTCTTCTACAAGTCTCTAGACACTTTGTGAATGCTTGTCACCTTAGCATTTAATACCTAGATACCTTGAGGATGACTTTGATTAACTTATTCAACCTCCATTAATGATAAATGACTTATAAAACACACTAAAAACTATTTATAACTCTATTAGACCTAAAACTTGAATATTTACTCACAACATAACCTATTAAGGCTTTTGTACAATCAATAATCACTATTTTAATTATGACATTGACTAATTTTAAATATATGTTTATTTAATTTCAAATTAATATTATTATAAAGAGGAAGAAATCATCTTTCCAACATAACCAATAGTATCAAAAATAGAGATGTGGATCAAAATATATGACAACTAACACATAATCATACATAATCCCATCAACACCTTCAAAACATGAAAAAATAGAAAATCATAGAGCAAGATATGAGCAAAACCCATCATATAATATACTTATAAAAATATACTTAAAAAAATATTTTTAGTTTTTTAAAATAATAAATTAACTCCTACAACCTACCCTCTTAGTGTTTTCTAGTAAAAAGTTGGCTGAGTGATAAATCTTTTCAGGAGGGTTACTTCTCACCATCATAATTTTTCACTAGAAACTCTAATAGTTGTAAAACTAAGTACATTACCTTATTATGTCATCTAGGTACAATCATACAAACTTTCATAGAATTTTTACTTAATTTTTTTCTACACAAAAGAGATTCAAAAGTGCTCATTGGGTATATTTAGTAATTGAGAGATGCAAAAAATAACTAAGTAAAAATAAATGTAGAAGCTAATTTCTATAGCTATGCATTTTACACATTATACCTGATATGTGTGAATTATATTTTTAATTACACTCTAATAAAATTTAACTATCACCATGATAAATTTAAACAATATTTGACCTCTTTTAACACTATGAAAATGAGCTTAAAATGTTTACACTAACCAGATCTAAAAACTTGAAAACAATCCAAAAAATTGTTTAAAAAAAAAAGCCCAAAAACTAATTTTTAACCTTATAAATTTTTCACCTAGGAACTAATTTTTAATATTGTTTTTGACCTTCACATTATTCTCACATTTGTATACGATCATATAAAAATTAAAAGTGATTGAACTTTATTTGGTTCTATGAAATGGTGTTCAAAAAGTGTTGCATAGGTTGATTTTACATCTAGAAATACACAAAAAATTGTGTATAAGGTAGTTTTTATGATGGTGATATTTTTAAATGATGAATCATTATTTACAACCACTTTTACCATTATATTATCCTAAAATTTTACTACCATCAAATAAATTTTTAGAGAAAAAAGCATGATTTAGCCCTGTAAAATTATTCTATAAAAATATTGTGTAGGTTGATTTGGACAAGACATGTTATACCTTACCCTTTTTAGAAAACCTCACTAAGATATTGAAACAATTTGATACTTGAAACAATCATAATCAAATCAATATTATCAAAGGTATTTTAAATTTTTTGTAATAATTAAATTAACCACTACGACCTGCTTTCTAAATGTTTTCTAGTGAAAAGTTGGCTAAATGATAAATCTTTCTAAGAGGGTCACTGCACACCATCATAATGTTTTGTTGGAAACTCTAATAGATACAAAACCAAGTATATTACCTTTTTATTCCATCTAGGTACAATCACAAAAACTTTCATGAAATTAGAATTAATTTGCTCCTGCATATATGGGATTAAAAAGTGCTCCTTTGGTAGATTTAGTAACTAGGAGATGTAGAAAATGATGAAATAAAAATTAATGCAAAAATTGATTTTGATTAATATGTGAACATTATCTTTCCCATTGTACTCTAATGATATTTAGATATCATGATATTAAATTTAAACAATATTTGACCTCATTTACCACTAATAAAATGAGCTTAAAATGTGTGCACTGACCAAATCTAAAAACTAAAAACAACCCAAAATTTTGATTAAGTAAAAATCAACATAGAAGCCAATTTTTAATCTTTTGCATTTCAAATGTAAGAAATAAATTTTTTTACCTTATTTGACCTACACATTATTTTCACATTTGGCTACCATCATATAAAAATTAAAAGTGATTAGACTTTATTTAATTCTATATAATGGTGTTTGAAAAGAGTTGCATAAGTTGATTTATCTCCTATAAATACACTAAAATATATACATTGGATAGTTTTTATGACTAAAATATTTTTATCTGATGAATAATTCTCTACAAACACCTTCACCATTGTATTATTTTGACATTTGACTACCATCAAACAACTTTTACAAAGAAAAGAGTATGATTTAGCCCTACAAAATTATTCTTGATTTGGACAAGTCACGTCATATCTTACCCTCTTGAAAAAACCTCACAAAGATATTAAAATAATTTGACACTTGAAACTATGATAATCAAATCAATATTACAAAGACATGACTCTCGACAAGACCACATGAAAGTTTGAAATGAAAGAAGTATATAGAAGAAAATGGAAGTGAGAAGAAGGAAAAATAGATGATGACTTGAGTGATAATATCATATATATAAATAAAGTCCTCATTCTTCTATATATATTATTAAATAATTTGAGTTGACTCCTCTTTCCACTTAACCTCTCCCAATTCAAATTCATCATATCTTCCACTTGGTCTTCTAGAAGCCTCTAGACACTTTGTGAAGGCTTGTCACCTTAACATTTAATGATTGGAGACCTAAAACGTGACTTTGGTTACCTCATTCAACCTCTATTCATGATCAATGACTTGAAAAATACTCTTAAACCTATTTATAACTTCTATTAGGCCTACAAATTGAAGCTTTGATCACAACATAACCTAGAAAGACTTTTTGAAGGCCAATAAAGATCATTTTATTTACAACATTAATTAATTTTAAATATAAATTTATCTAACTTGAAATAAACATCATTATAAAGAGGATAAAATAATATTATCAATAAAATAAATGGTATTAAAAATAGAGTTGTGGATTAAAAGATACTGCTAAAAAACCAACACACAATCATATCAATACCTTTAGAACATGGAAAAATGGAAAATCATAGAATGAGGTATGAGTAAAACCTATCATATATTATATTTTCAAAAAATTATTAAAAATATCTTTCCACTTAACCTCTCCCAATTCAAATTCATCATATCTTCCACTTGGTCTTCTAGAAGCCTCTAGACACTTTGTGAAGGCTTGTCACCTTAACATTTAATGATTGGAGACCTAAAATATGACTTTGGTTACCTCATTCAAACCTCTATTGATGATCAATGACTTGAAAAATACTCTTAAACCTATTTTTAACTTCTATTAGGCCTATAAATTGAAGCTTTGATCACAACATAACCTAGAAAGACTTTTTGAGGGCCAATAACAATAATTTTAGTTACAACATTAATTAATTTTAAATATAAATTTATCTAACTTGAAATAAACATCATTATAAAGAGGAGAAAATAATTTTATCAATAAAATAAATGGTATTAAAAATAGAGTTGTGGATTAAAAGATACTGCTAAAAAACCAACACACAATCATATCAACACCTTTAGAACATGAAAAAATGGAAAATCATAGAATGAGATATGAGTAAAACCTATCATATCTTATATTTTTAATAAATTATTAAAAATATACTCAAAAAGGTATTTTTATTATTTTAAAATAATAAAATTAACCCTTACGACTTGCCCTTTAAGAGTTTTCTAGTAAAAAGTTGGCTGAGTGATAAATCATCCCAGGAGGGTCACTTTACACCACCACAAATTTTTACTGAAAACTTAAATAGCTACAAAACTAGGTGCATTACCTTATTATTAAATTTGGATACAATCAGATAAGCTTTTATGGAATTTTTATGTAATTTTCTACTGCATAAATGGGATTCAAAAGTGCTCACTGGACAGATTTAGCAACTAAAAAACATAAAAAATGACTAAGTAAAAATTAATCTTTTCCATTACACTCTAATGATATTTATCTATCACCATGAGAAATTTGAACAAAATTTGACCTCCATTACTACTATAAAAATGAGTTTTAAATATGTACACTAAGTAGATCTTAAAATTGAAAACAATCCAAAAAATTAACAAAATAAAAATTAGCTCAAAAGCTAATTTTTAACCCTATGAATTTTGCACATAAAAGATAAATTTTTTAACTTTTTTAACTTGCACATTATTCTCACATTTGGATACCATCATATAAAAATTAAATGTGAATAGACTTTATTTGGTTCTATGAAATGGTATTTGAAAAGTGCTGCATAAATTGAATCAGCGCTTGGAAATACACAATAATATGTGCACTAGGCAGTTTTTATGACTATGATATTTTCATGTGATGAATAATTCATTAAAACCACCTTTACCATTGTATTTTCTTGATATTTGATTACCATCAAACAATTTTTGGATAGAAAAGAGTATGATTTAGCACTACAAAATTATTCTTGAAAATTTTTGCTCAGGTTGATTTGAATAAGACACGTCATATCTTATCCTCTTAAGAAAACCTCACTGAGACTTTGAAATAATTTTAAACTTGAACCCATGATAATAAAATCAATATTACCAATCCATGACTCTCAAAAATACCCCATGAAAGATTGAAATGGAAGAGAGAAGAAGGAAAAATGGATGATGACTTGAGTGATGTCATCCTCCTCTACATGGAGAAAGTCTTCATTCTTATAAAAAGCTTATTGAATGATTTGAGTTCCTTCTCTTCCCACTTAACCTCTCCCACTTGGCCTTTTGTAAATTTTTATACACTTTGTGGAGGCTTGTCACCTTAATATTTAAAGCCTAGAGACCTTAAGGGTGACTTTGATTACCTTGTTCAATCTTCATTGATGAGTAGTTACCTAAAAAGCACTCTTACAACTATTTTTAACTTTATTATACCTATAACATGAAGTTTTTCTCATAACATACCCTATAAGGGCTTCTTGAGGGCCTAAAACCATTATTTTAAACACATTTAAAACTGCTTAATTTTAAGTATTAATATTATTCAAATTTTAAAGTTGCAATGCATCATGAGAAATGTAGATCAAGTTTGAATATTTGGAGTTTAAACACGTCTAAAACCACTCAAGATTTAGTATTACATATCGTTTAAATTTAAATATTTAAATCTTAAATACCTTGAAACATGCATAAAGTTTGAATATTTAGATCTTAAACATCTTCAAAAGACCTTAAGCTTTGGTATTACATATCATTAAAATTTTAAATTTGTGTGGATCATGAAAAACATGCATAATGTTAAAATCTTTGGATCTTAAACATGTTAAAAACCACTTAATCTTTGGTATTAGAAATCATTTAAATTTTAAAGTTGTTATACATCATAATAAACATGCATAAAATTTAAATTTAAAAGTGCATAAGGTTTAAATCTTTGGATCTTAAATATGTTTAAAACCACTTAAGCTTCAGTATTACATATCATTCAAATTTCAAAGTTGTTATGAATCATGATAAACCACTTAAGCTTTAGTATCATTCAAATTTGAAAATTTTGATGTATCAAGAGAAACATGCATAAAGTTCAAATCTTTAAATCTTAAAAATATTCAAAACTAATTAAGTTTTGGTATTATTTATAATTCAAATCTAAATATTATGATACATCATAAAAAAATAAACATAAAATTTGAATCTTTAGATTTTAAACATGTCCCAAATTGATTAAGCTTTGGTATTACATATTATTCAAACATCAAATTTGTGATGTATCGTGATAAACATGCATAAAGTTATAATATATGGATCTTAAACACCTTCAAAACCACTTAAGGATCTGTATTACATATCATTCAAATTTCAAAGATATAAATATTTTAAATTTATATCTTTCTCATAATTTATCACCAATTTGATCATATTTAAGATCTAAAGATAATAAATTTCTGCTTGTTTCTCATGATGCATCATAACTTTGAATTTTGAATGATATATAATATAAAAATTTAAGTATTTTTATTGTATTTAAAATCTAAAGATTCAAATTTTATGAGTGTTTCTCATGATGCATTATAACTTTGATGTTTGAATTATATGTAATATTAAAGCTTAAGAGGTTTTGATTATGTTTAATATCTAAAGATTTGAACTTTATGCACATCTTTCATGATGCATCGCAACTTGAAAATTTGAATGATTTGTAATACTAAAGCTTATATTATTTTGAACGTGTTTAAGATCCAAATATTTGAACTTTATATGCATTTATCATAATGTAATACTTTGAAATTTGTATAGTTATTTTTGAGTTTCTTGTTAGAATTTTAAGGTTTTATAACAGGGTCTTAACTTTGAGGATAAGGTTGATTATTTGAGTCAATTTGAAGGGATTTCATAAAGAGATCAATGGACTAAGAGGTTGGTTATGACCTTAAAGTCATGTAGCATGAGTTTGATTGTTTTGGTATCCTATGTTGAGTGTTTTGAAAGAAATATTACTTATCAGATGTTTGATAGATAGTAGGTTTATATATAAAAAATTATGATTGTGTGTTTCCATGAATAGCTTTTGGTGTTTGAAGGATAGATGGTTGACCATATAGGATATATTATTGATTATATCAGATGTTCAAGCCTACTTGAGGAGGTATAATTGATCCTATAGGTCAGTGAAGAGAAAATAAGTAAGGATAATCTGTTCAAAAGGTATGTTCATGTCTCCTGGTCCTAAAGTGCATTTTTGATCAATTTTTTATACCTTGGTTGAGTAGTGATTTGAATAATAAATGTGGATTAGTTTTTTTGAGATCATGCGAAATATAGTCATGAGTCATTTCCAGGTGGTTTGAGTTTCTATGGTGCTCAAATGTGTATTTTATGGTCAAAATTTAGAGTTGACCAATTTTGGCAGTGATGACTACCTAAAGTGTGTCCAATGTGCTCTTCTAATTTTTTCTTGGGGATAAAAGGTTGGATAAAGTTGATTAAATTTGGGTTTGACATGTCAAATCATAATAAGAGGTTTTGATAGTCCATGAGGTGCTTAGGTATGTGTTTGACCATTTGGTCAAGATGACTGTTGTAAGTTATGTCATGTATACATACATTGCTTGATTGCAATGGTCACTTGAAGTTTGGAGATGTGTCATGAAGTATTTTATGCTCAATAAGGTATGAAAATATGGTTGAGACATGATACAGGTGGTTTCATAGGTTGTTGAATCCTTTTGTGTTAGGTGGAGCATTTTATGTGGTCACTAGCTTCTCTTATCAAGAACATGTGTTTGGTGGCTTGAAGGCAGTCATGGTTCCCAAAGGTTTGGAGGCTTGAAATTTTGAATGGAACTAAGTTTTAATGGTCTCTAGGTGTGGCATCTAGCTCAGGTGTCTGCATTGATCAGAGGTTGACCTTTGACTAAGGTTTACTTTAAAGGCCTAGTCATTTAGGCATGATTAAAAAAGTGGTCTTTCTTTTGATTTGGACGATAGAAGCTTCAAATAAACTGAATGAAACAAATGGGTAGCTAAAAAAAGTTTTACAGTGGACTGAAGTTAATCATTTTTCAATTTATTCAAGTTTTGGTCTTCTAGGAGGCCTAATTAGCTAGTAGGCTAAAGAAGGAAGTCTAATAAAGAGGATGAGTTGGGAATTCATTATTGGAATGTATAAGGTGGAATGGTAATGGACTTCAGATATAAATTTCCATGATTTGAAAGTGCACACATAGATAGTTATGAGGTCTGTAGTGGCTAGATAGGGCTACAAGAGGTCTAAGTAGGCATAGTGGAGAAATTGAGCAATTTTGTGATATATTTACAAAGAAGGTTGGATTTTTTGGTTTCAAATGAGTAGTTTGGTCTATTATAATCATTATTTATGTATGTTTCTATACATTAATTGCCTTTTTTGGTCTACAGGGTGCCTTGAGTGCAAAGGTATGTGATCTTATATACTGTTATAGTGCTCTTATTGTTATTTAAAGTAATGGTAGCTATTCTTGGAGGTCCTATAAATATGCATGGGTTATATAGACTAAGGGGGAGCCTTAAAAGTGGATACTTTTTGGAGAGGTGGAACATGGAACTAAGAATCCTTTCCAAGTATTTTGTAGTGGTTTGAAGGATAGAGCCTTATGAACATTCGTTAAACCCTCATAATGGAGTGATTGGAGAGATATTTATAGAAAGAAACTAGAATATATTGGTTGATTAAGTTCAAATATTATAAGGTATATATGACTCCTCTATGCATCTCTAGGTGGCAGTGGTGTGTCAGGGCAATGAGCAAAAGATACAAAAATATGCTTATTTTTGAAAATTTTAGTTCTACTAGTAGGGTTGACTGAGTAAACACATAAGTTTTATCAGATATTGAATGACATGACTTGTTATTGAAGTCCATAGATTTTTTTGGTAAGAAGCAATCACTGTGTCAATTATCTTAGTCAATTAAGTTGACTAGTAGCTAGAGTGGAAATGGAGAAAACAGTGAACAAAAGCCAATCAAAGTTAGAACCTATTTAAGGATTGATTTTAGGTGTTTAGGGATGGAAAAAATGGTTTGGGGTATAATTTAAATACCTATCACTCCTATTTTACTTATGTGTAAGTGTTGATGGTGCTTATAAAATAGCTAGAAGGAGCTCACAAAATGACTAGTCTATGTAAGACAAGATATTGGAACCCATGGCAGTGAGAATGGTTTGTAGTATAAAAGTGGCCATTGAATCATATGAAGTTTTTGATTGGAAATGTTATAATTTTTTTTTAGGATCATATGAATTCATTTGAATATCAAAGAAGTGTCTTCATAAGTGTTAGATGCTATGCTCATCATGACTAGTTTTTGGAGATTGTAGGTAGTCTGAAGTGGCCTATTTAGAGAGGCTAGTTTGAGATATTATGAGTAGAGTTTGAGGTGATAAATATATTTGTGATACTATATTATTTGCGTATATTTATTTCAAGGTTTTTTTAATTTATACTTTATCTCTATTTTGGTCAGAGTAGTCAAAGATCTTTGACTGAGTTTCTGGTGTGCAATACCAGTTTGAGTAATTAGTTTGTTTGAGTTGGTTTGGACCTGTGTGAGACATGTGAAGGTTAAAAATGGATTTGGAGGTGTTTTTAAAGTCATGGAGGACCTATCCATGTGTTTTTTTTAGGTGGTTATTTGAGAAAATCTTCTTTATGTTGCAATTCCATATGACTATTTTTTTTTGGTTTTTAGGACTATTAGCAAGTAGTCTAAAAGGCTTGGTTCAAGGTATGAATTAGAGTTATATATGTTTTAGACCCATGTGGGAGTTGAAAATGATATATTTGAGGTATTTTTGATGTTTTTGAATCATTTGTGAGGGCTATTATTCATGGAGATGGTCATAGGTGGTGAATGACCTATAAGGGCTAATGCATTAGGCCTAAAGGAGGATTGAGATTGTTTTGAAGTATGGATGACCTATGGAGTGTTTGAATTGGATTGATGACATGTATGAAGATATTTTAAGTGTCTCTTGGCTAACCAAGATGGGTTATATGATGGAGTGATAGATATACAAGGTCAAATTAGCCTATTTGTGTAGGTGTAAGAGTAGAGTGTATTCAAATGAAGGGAAGAGCTTATTCAAGAAGAAAAGATGGGTAATTAAGGACCATGAGAGGGTGTATAGGATAAATCATGTTTTTATAATCAGATTCATGAGCTAACAAGCCATTAGACCATGAGAGGGTGTAAAGGGTGACTTGGTTGAGTGAATGAAGTAGGTGTGCCTACCTTGAGAAGAGAAACAGTGTTACAAGTGTTAGAAAAAGAGAAGGTCATCATCAAGTGTAGAATACATTAGAGAAATGGTGGAAATTATACCAAATGTGGTTGATTAGGTGTTTAATTACCTATGGGGTTGTATCCTCCTTGCTAGTTGGAGGTAGACTAAATTGAGGGGTGGAAGTTCCTTGATCAGTTGGAGCTAGTCTAAAGTCTCATGTTTGTATTATCCTTATACAACTATAGTCCGTTGGTTTTCAATATTGAGAGTGTTTTTTCTCCCCTTAGAGGGTTTTTCATATAAATTATGTGTTCATATGATGTTTGCTCTTGTTCATGCTTTGGATGTTTAAGCTTTCATGTTTATGTTGCTAGATAAGATTAGTGAATGATGAATGGGTTTTAGAATTGAACGTACATTGTCATCTACTGATTAACCCCCCATCTTAGTATATACTCTTAATATTTTGGGGTACCAAAGGATATTCCCCTAATAGCATGGGTGTGGGTGAGGAGTGCACGGGTACCAACAAGGGTAGGAGCTCATGTGAGGCCCACAAAAGTTGAGCTAGCACTGTTACCTTTAAATGTATGGGATACAGCTATAGACATTCTTGATGTGGATGATGTTGGATGTATAGATGAATATATTTCATGGTAGATAAGGCATTAGTGGGCTACATTTCACCCTATTGATAGAGGGGATGCTTTAGAGTATGAGGATCCTCAATCGATCTAGATGATGGGAGGTAAACAACAATTTCATTTGAATTGTGTACAAATTTGTGATTTTAGTTTGTTTTATAAATTATATAGCTAATTTAATACCCTAGTTTGTGTGTAGGTGGAGTGGGAGGTGCACAAGATGAGGCACATGCTATGATGGGGAGTGGAGATGATGATTTTTGGGAGACCATCATTGAGTCTACACTCTGAGGGCTCACACAACATGTTCTTGATGATGGGATTGATAGAGTGAGTGATGGTATTCATGCTCATCTATTTTGATAGGGATGTTATATTGAAAATTGTATATGTCAAGGTAGTGGGAGAGAGAGATGAGCTGAGGGTTGAGCTAGATAGGCATAGGATGCCTCCACCTAATTATGGTTTTACTAGCATAAGGATCATGGGTGAGTACATAGAACTTTAGAGGTAGTAGGAAAACTTGTGTAAAGAGCATGGTCAGCTGCTAAAGTGAAAGAGTCATTACAAGAGACATTTAGGATCTTGAGGAGGTTTGGGGCCATCGAGTGATAGAGTGGATTGTAGGACTAGTACTGGTGGGGAGAGTGAGAGTGAGAGTGAGGGAATGATGCCCATTCATTATTGATTGTACCTTGATATGATGTATATATTTTTGAAAAATTATATATATATATATATATATATATATATATATATATATATATATATATATATATATATATATATATATATATATATATATATATATATATATATAATGATTTTTCAAAAACATATACATCATATCAAGGTACAATCAATCATGAATGGGCATCATTCCCTCACTCTCACTCTCACTCTCCCCACCAGTACTAGTCCTACAATCCACTCTATCACTCGATGGCCCCAAACCTCCTCAAGCTCCTAAATGTCTCTTGTAATGACTCTTTCACTTTAGCAGCTGACCATGCTCTTTACACAAGTTTTCGTACTACCTCTAAAGTTCTATGTACTCACCCATGATCCTCATGCTAATAAAACCATAATTAGGTGGAGGCATCCTATTATGGTTTTATTAGCATGAGGATCATGGGTGAGTACATAGAACTTTAGAGGTAGTATGAAAACTTGTGTAAAGAGCATGGTCAGCTGCTAAAGTGAAAGAGTCATTACAAGAGACATTTAGGAGCTTGAGGAGGTTTGGGGCCATCGAGTGATAGAGTGGATTATAGGACTAGTACTGGTGGGGAGAGTGAGACTGAGAGTGAGGGAATGATGCCCATTCATGATTGATTGTACCTTGATATGATGTATATGTTTTTGAAATATAATATATGTGTGTGTGTGTGTGTGTGTGTGTGTGTGTGTGTGTGTGTGTGTGTGTGTGTGTGTGTGTGTGTGTGTGTGTGTGTGTGTGTGTGTGTGTTGGTTTGATTTTGGATTTAGGCATATTATGTTATGGATTTTGGAATAGATTGGTATATTTATTGTAAATGGTTGATTAAAAATAGTTGATTTAACATTGATGTTGAGGTTGTATATGTTTTGGTTAAATGGTATTTAGGATATGTTATTTAATTGTTGTTGATAAGTGTGATGTTAGTTTTGATTTTGAATTATATGTGAGTAAAAATTTGTTGTTTTGTAATTTCTAAATTGATTTGATAAAGTGAGTTGGTTTAAGATTGGTAAAATGGGATATTGGTAAGATCAAGATTTGGCTAATAAATGTTGGTATATATTTTCAACAAGCTTGTGATACGAGTACACTTTGATTTGGTAGTATATATGTTAGTTGTCTACAACATATAGTTAGCATTGGTTGTAGTTTCTAAAATTTTGTGAATGTTGACCCTTTTAGGTGATGTTTATATATTGCATTAACCATTGCATACTTTTAATAGTTTTTGATATGCTAACACATGCAAAATCTATTAATATGTGATACCATATTTGATGCATGCATTAGGACCTATAGAATCTCGTTTTCTTCATCTTATCACACCCTAGTTTTGAATTATTAAAGCTTGGTATTTTGGGGTATAGATTGATGAGTAGTGTTTTAAATGTCCTATTTGATTTCAATAATGATTGGTTAGGCCATCTGGATACTTCTTGTATTTACAACAAATAGTAGTTTTAGTTATCAACACACAAATATGCATACAATTTTCACTCGACAAAACTTTATTGAGCTATGTTTGACA
Source organism: Torreya grandis (assembly GCA_037957365.1). Classification (NCBI taxonomy): domain Eukaryota; kingdom Viridiplantae; phylum Streptophyta; class Pinopsida; order Cupressales; family Taxaceae; genus Torreya; species Torreya grandis. The sequence goes on along the minus strand of JARHVA010000025.1, from coordinate 5,081,824 downwards.
ATGATATTTCCTTTGAGATATGTTACTTAGGAGTATTTATATTTAGAGATATGAGATAGCATGTCTCCACATGTATTTTTATGTGGTACTGGGATGCCATGTGCAACAATTGATAGTTTTTATTATCATTCATCTATATCATTTGGTTATCATGATAGTCAGTTATGGTCACATGGTATTGGATACTTTATCTATAATAGTACTTTGTTATGATATCGATGTTATTTAGTATCTTTATTAGTGATTAGCAATGACTATAGATAAAATTTCCACATGTTACCTTGGGAAATTATATTACTATATGTAAAGAGACTCATGTATTCCTCATGATATTTTAACTAAAGTTATAGATATATGTTAAAAATGTCATTCAGGATGATGTTGTGGCATCAGTTGGACTGATGTAATTTATTTTTTGGTATGTTTGACATGGTTACTCTCTATAATTAATGTTATTTGACAACATTTGGGTTGCTTTATAGTCATATATGTGAGATAGTATGATTACTTTCGATACTTTTATAGTAGTATGATATTGTGTATGAGAGTTTTTCAGTTGATTTGTATGGTGGCACTATTACATATGATGATGTACAATTATTATATTACCTTGGGAGGTAATTTATAGGTATTTATCTTACCTCTAAGAGGTAATAGACATTGTTCCTTATAACTCTAGGAGGTAATTGAGATGCCTCATACCTCTAATAGGTAATTGAGATGCCTCAAACTCTTGGGAGGTAATCAGAATGCCTCATACCTCTGGGAGGTAATCAAGATTATTTTTATTCTTTCTACCCTTGAGTGACTTTCAATGCTTTAAAAAAGTCACATAGTGCTTGTAATATGATCAATTTTCACTTATATTTTGCAGAAATTATATTTGATTGATTTTTTTTTTCTTCAGTTGACTAGAAACCAACTTTTTATTTTATTATCTTTGATTTTTTTTAATGAACGATCATGGACATTATTGTTGAAATTTATTTTGTATTTATTGGTTTATCTTTGATTTTGAGAATACTTAGTCTCATTTTTATTAGTTTTACCCTTATATGACTGGTTGAATTCTCTTGTATATTTTTTTTATGATTATTGGTGCTGGTTTCATATATGTTCATATGTGCACAACTAATACGCCTATGGCATGGTATGGCATAGAAGAAGTATCTTGAAATATAACTAGTGGGTCATGATAGGAACTGATCATGTTGGTTTGTAATATCACCCTTCCCACCCAACTAAATGTGGCGGTTAGTGTGTGTGTGTGTGTGTGTGTGTGTGTGTGTGTGTGTGTGTGTGTGTGTGTGTGTGTGTGTGTGTGTGTGTGTGTGTGTGTGTGTGTGTGTGTGTGTGTGTTTGTGTGTGTGTGTGATCCTTGCATGAGTTATGACTCTTTTAGGAGGCCTAGATAGAAGATTTGGTATGTATTGACTACTTATTATTTTGGCATATAACTTGATTAGTTATTTCAACATGGTTAAATATGGTTTAGGGTTATTCAGTTAGATTTACCATGGATGAATGCATATCTTAGTAGTGTACCCTCACTATGATTGATGCTCATTACTCTTCTCTTAGTATGATTTAGACATTGGATGGATACTTGAGTTCGTAATAGATGAAAATAACATAACTTATATTAGGATGAAATTTGTTCTCACTTACTCATTTCAGAGGCTAATTGTGTTTTAGTTGGCACTTTATGATATTGATCAGTATAGCATAGTTTGGTAGTATCAATTAGTATGGGAGCTTGGTTTAGTATTCAAGGTATTGCAGTGTATGGTTCCCTAATTGGCATTAATATTAACACAATGCACATTCTTTTACATGACATGATCACCTTGAGATGACATTGAGTGCTTAGTATGAGTATACAATAGAAGTGACACATGGTGTACATGTAATTTTAGAGTTTTGATATATGTATTTATGTGATATCAGTTGGATTATGGCAGCTAATTATTATTAGCATTGGTTAGTATTGTTTAGCTTTGTTTAATTGTACTTAGTATTATTGACCATGGATTGATACTTATATTCATATGCGTGTATCAGTCATTATTTGGGTTTGATGATTTTCTAGTGGAACCTTGAGTATCGATGGTTATGGTAGTACTCTATATCTATTGAGGGTGAGTAATTACTGTTCTATCATTCCTTGTGATTTTTACATCAAGGATGATGCTTTTATAAGAGGGGGATAATATAATACCCCAATGTTAAATCACCATAAACAAATTTATCCTTATTGCATTGAATATTTTTAAGATCAAAAGATTCAAACTTTATGCATATTTATTATGAAGCATCATAATTTTAAAATTTGAATAATATGTAATATTGAATTTTAAGCAATTTAGAACATTTTTAGGATCTAAAAATTCAAATTTTATGTGAATTTATCATAATGCATCGCAACTTTAAAATTTGAATGATATGTAATATTGAAGCTTAAGTGGTTTTGAATGTATTTAAAATTTAATGATTTGAATTTTATGCACATTTTTCATGATGTATCACAACTTTGAAATTTGAATGATATGTAATACTAAAGATTTAGAATTTTGTAGTTTGAATGAAATATAATGCATATTTTTCATGATGTATTAGAACTTTGTAGTTTGAATGATATGCTATGCTGAAGCTTAAGCAATTTTGAATGTGTATAAGATCTAAAGATTTAAAATTTATATGCATTTCTCATGATGTATTGCAACTATGAAATTTGAATGATATATAATATTTTAGTTATATAAAATGCAAAATTTGGTTACTTTAGTGTGGCTAATGATACCGAATCCATAGGTCCTCCTACTTGCTTGCACAACCCTCATAGACTTTTCTTTCACTAATTCCCAATCATCCACAACCTTTTAAAATTAACCCTTACAATCCATGTAGCTTTTCTAGGCTCAGATCCATCCCCCCAAGTCTCATTCCCTCTAGACAATAGTGCCCAACTTGAATAGTAGCACTGAAACCTAGGGTGTCCTATTTTTGGCACTATTGTCCAAGTGCAAATTTGGTTTAAATAGTCAGATTTTTCTGTATCCTTCTCTTAATTCATATCAGCCCAATGTGAGTTGATTTAACCCATGATCATCAGGTTCCCTTTAAAAGGCCATTCAAAGTCCATTTAGAAGTGTTAGTACTCATTTACAAAAGAGAAGCAAGTACACTCAAACACTTTTCTCAATTATCTACATATAACCTTCCAATATTATTCCAAGCCTATTCAAACACTTACTAGACATCTAAAATACACCTAGTTTCATATCTAGTTGTATTTTTATACACAATTACACTAAGCTTGATCTCTCCTCAGAGTATTGGTATGTAAGCAGTGTGCCCACACATGGGATGTGAAGTGTGTCTATCATATCTTTTACAAGTTGTCATTCAAGTTCAAGCACAAAGAGTTTCTAAGGCTTTGAAGATTAAAAATAGATGCATAATAAGTTTTATAGACTTTCAGGGTTTGATATTTCATTAATAGGGTAATATAGACCTAATAAGTAGAACCCAAAAAAATTAGATCACTTGGACAATAGTACCAAAAAAAGACTACAATATCAAATAATAGTGTGTCCCACTTTCAATGCTCCTATCTAATTAGATAACAAAGTTCAAGACCTGTTTCTAACATTTTCCTAGTCTTGTCCTTGAATTCTTAGACCCTATCTCAGATTGAACATCTCAAAATAAGCTAAGTCATATTTTCTCTCATTTATTACTATTTTTGGAAAAGGCAAAGATACAATCTATTTACATAAATTAGTGGTATAATCATTGCACATTATTTACTGATTGACTTTACTCCAAACCTATTTATTAATTAAGAATAAAGCTCTATTATTCTAAAATAATAATAAAATATTTGGTGAACACAACTTACTTTGAATTTCACATAAAAACCTTAGAAACACTAGGATAAATTATTTTTTATTTTTTACCATTATTGCCAAATTTTTTTTTTGTATTTAAAAATTATAAATATAAAAATTAATCACAAAATTATCATATATTTTTTTAAACCCCTAGTTTTCACATATTAGGTCCCTTTTGCATATAAACATATTCCAAACACTAGGTAAAATATATTGCTAATTTTAGAAATATTTTCTATTTTTTCCTAAATTTTTCAAACAAAATTCTAAAAAATTTCTATAAATTCATATAATTTTTTTAAAATTATCATACTAATTTAAAAAAAATCATTCAATAATCCTTAGTTGCATTAACTAGCTCTCAGTTATTTTATAGTACTTTTCCAATCATTTTTTGAATTTTTAGTTGCATATCAAAATCAAAAAATAAATTTTAAATTCAAAAATTCATAGTATTTTGCATAAATATTTTTGAAAAATCTTCAATTATATGTACTAAATCCTATTTTACTTCTTGCGATATCACCTTACATCCATAATTAAATTGTAAAAATGTTCATTCATTTACAAACTTTTCTTACAATTCTTGCAAATAATAAAGAAACCATAATAGGCCCTATCATGTACATGAATGATGAAGTCTATCATATGTTAGTACAAAATTTCATCCTTTGCATTTCCATGTTTATGTTTCATTATATGGGATGTTATTAAAAAATTCATTTCAAAACATGCACAAGATTCCAAAATTCTTTTTGCATATTCTCTTTCACTCATATGGAAATTGTTCAAATTTATCTTGCTAAATGCATTCAAAATGTCATGTTGCATATCAAAAGTCTATATGTCTATGAAAGAATTTAAGTTCTCTATCCTTTTCTCTCTATTCTTCATATGAAAAATTGTTCAACTTTATCTTGCTAAATGCATTCAAAATGTCATGTTGCATATCAAAAGTTTATATGCCTTTATAAAAAAATTCATACTCTTTATCCCTTGCTCACTAAGAAATGTTCTTTATAAACATATTATTGCACAAATCACAACTCAAAATTTATGTATTTCACTTCATATTCATGCTTTTTGCCAACATACATATGACAATATTGTAAGTATCTTCCTATCACTACTAGACACAAGAAAACACTAGTGATTGTATCTATCCCTCTTCCTTTCGAACTTGGTACATCTAGCTCTTATCTCACATCTACTACTAGATTTATACCAATAGTAGATCATGTGGTCCATGTTATCCCCCATGTTTATGATGATAGATAGGTTGATTGCACCCAGGACTATAGCTTTACCACTCAGGATAGTACACCTTTACATATAGTTTCTATTATTGAGCTCCTTCAGTGATCAAATATTTATAGATATGTATTATATATAGCCCTTTATAATACTATAATTCATGTTTCAGATGAACCAGCCTATCTTGCATCTATCCTTAAAATAATGCAATGGACTGAAGAGCATATCTCTTTTGAAAAAGAGGATTTACCCCAAAACACATCATTGAACAACATCTACCTTTACATATTAAATTGAGAATTAATGATGTGGGAGTCAAAAGAGTGTTAGTTGACAACATTTCAGGATTTAACATTTGAAACATATCATTTCTTAAACATATTAACATATAAACTCAAGATCTAGACCATTCTGATATGAACATCAGAGGTTTTGATAATATTCCACAAAAATTAATGGGTCAAATAACACTCAATCTTACCTTAGGGCCTAAGACACTACCAAAAACCTACCAAGTCATGCCAAATGGCCTTAATTAAAACTTATTACTTGGTCGACCTTGGATTCATGATATGCATGCAGTCCCTTCCACACTCCATGCTTGCCTAAAATTTAGTCACAAAGGTTACATATACACATGCCCAATAGATAATAAGCCTTTTAAATATTTTCAAGTTGTTGAATCTCCATAGAATTATATCCCACACTTTAATCTAGGTAGTATACCTACACAACTCGTCACTCATAATGCACCCTCAGACCATACACAAAATCTAATAATTCCAAATTCTATCATAACACTAGCATAGGATCACCAATTCAGTTCACCTTTTACACTTAAATATCTTAATAAGATGGGCTATCATTGTAAAGGACTTGGAAAGCATGAATAAGGAATAGTCAATCTTATTAAGGCATACACACAACATAAAATGCAAGGGCTTGGATACTAGTTTATCCTTAATCATGATAAATCTTCTCCCACCCTTTCAAAACACATAAAATTTTGTCCACCCATTACACATACCAATAATATAGTTAATCATACTTCTACACTATCATTGCTCTACCCTGATCTTATTGATAATACAACTTTGCCTGATATGTTTACATTAGATGAATTCTCTAACAATGAATCTCTCCTACAATTTATTGGAGCATATGAGGACCTCTCATCTTGTTATCATAAAAATAGATTTCCAAACCACACAAATTCCCACACATACTTTGGAGAAAATATATGAGTTAACTCAGATGATATTGTTCTTAAAACTCTATATACACTCGATCATTTCACATTACTCAATAAAGAAATAGTAAATTTCAATTTTGGAATTAACAAGGATCCCTACATTCTCTTATTAGTAGCTACCCTCATAAAGGAATAAGATGTTGATATTCATCAAACTTTAACAAATTTTCTAAAACTCTTTGCTTGGTTATATTTAGATATGCCAAGAATTTATACATTTATAGCAGTTCATTGAATTCCTTTATACCCCAATGCTAAACTAGTTAAGCAAAAAATTCACAAAATGCATCCTAAGGTGGATATTTTAGTCAAAGATAAAATCCAACACATCTTAGATGTTGGTTTCATTCACCCAATAACACATCCTGAATGGATTTCCAATATAGTTTCCTTAGTGAAACCTAATGGACAAATTTGATGTTATTTTGATTCTTAAGATTTAAATGAAGCATGCCTCAAAGATGATTTCCCTTTACCAAATCGACATGATAATAGATTCCACAGTTGGATATGAAATGATATCATTCATGAATGGTTTTGTCAGTTATAATCAAGTTAAAATTATTGAAGAAAATCAAGAAAAAACATCTTTTACAATACCTTGCGGTATATTTAGTTGCATTTTCATGCCTTTTGGATTAAATAATGTTAGAGCCACATATCAGTGTATTATGATGCACATTTTTCAAGATTTGTTTCACTATACTATCGAGGATTATGTTGATGATATACTAGCTAAATCCAAACAATGATAACATCAAGCTATTGATTTACAAAAGATTTTTAAATGACTCATGCAATACAATGTTCAATTAAACCCAAAGAAATGTGTGTTTGGAGTTACATCTAAAAAACTCTTAGGTTTCATTATCTCTTAGCATGGCATAAACTTGATCCTAAGAAAGTCAAAGAAATTATTGGTATGCCACCTCCCACCAACTTAAAACAACTATGATCCCTCCAAGGCAAGATCCAAAGATTTGAACTTTATACACATTTTTCATGATGCATCAATACTTTTAAATTTAAATGATATGTAATACTAAAGTTTAAGTGATTTTATATATGTTTGAGATTAAAAAAATTAAACTTTATGCATATTTCTCATGATGCATCAGAACTCTAAAATTTGAATGATATGTAATACCGAAGCTTAAGTAATTTTGAGTATGTTTAAGATCAAAAAATTCAAACTTTATGTGTATTTATAATGACGTATCACAATTTTAAAGTTTGAATGATATGCAATACTGAAGCTTAAGTAGTTTTGAGTATGTTTAAGATCTAAAGGTTTAAATTTTATGTGTTTCATATGATACATCACAACTCTAAAATTTGATTGATATGTAATACCAAATCTAGAGTAGTTTTAAACATGTTTAAGATTCAAAAATTCAATCTTTATGTGTGTTTATCATAATGCATCATAAATTTGAAATTTGAGTTGTGTAATAGCAAATCTTAAGGGGTTTTGAATGCAATACTAAATTTTGAGCAATTATGAACATGTTTAAGATCAAAAGATTCAATCTTTATGTGTGTTTATCATAATGCATCAGAAATTTAAAATTTGAGTTATGTAATACCAAATCTTAAGGAGTTTTGAACATATTTAAGATCTAAAGATTTGATCTTTATGTGTGTTTATTCTAATGCATCACAAATTTTAAATTTGAATTATTTATCATCATGAGAAATACAAATAAATTTTAAATATTTAGATATTAAATATGTTCAATACCACTTAAGCCTTGATATTACATCATTCAAACTTCAAAGTTATGATGAATCATGAGAAATCGGCATAAACTTTTAATATTTGGATAATAAATACATTCAAAACCACTTCAATTTTGATATTACATATCTATCAAATTTCAAAGTTACACTACATTATGTAAAATGTGCATAAAGTTTCAATCATTAGATCTTAAACATGTTCAAAACAACTTAAGCTTCAATATTACATATCATATAAATTCAAAATTTGCAAAGCTTCATGAAAAATGTGCATAAATTTCAAATATTTGCATCACAAACATGTTCAAAACCACTTTAACATTAGTATTACATATCATTAAAATTTAAATGTTATAATACATTGTGATAAATGAATATTAAGTTCAATTATCTAGATCTTAAACATGTTCAAAACCACTTAAACTTTACTATTGCATATCAGTCAAATTTGAAAGTTACGATGCATTATGAAAAATGAACATAAAATTTGAATATTTAGATCTTAAAAATGTTTAAAACCACTTAAACTTCGGTATTATATATCATTCAAATTTCAAAGTTGTAATGCATCATGAAAAATACAAATACAATTCAAATATTTAGATCTTTAAAACATTCAGAACCACTCAAGATTTGGTATTACATATCATTTAAATTTTAAAGTTGTGATGCATTATGAGATGTACATATAAAGTTTGGATATTTAAATTTTAAACATGTTCAAAACCACTTAATCTTCATTATTACATATCATTTAAATTTCAAAGTTACGATGTATAATAAAAAATACGCACAAAGTTTGAATTTTTAGATCTTAAACACATTTAAAACTATTAAAGTTTTGATATTACATATCATTCAAATTTTAAAATTGTGATGCATCATGATAAATGTACATAAATTTTAAATCTTCCTTAAACACATTTAAAACTACTTAAGCTTTCGTATTACATATCATTCAAACTTCAAAATTACAATGCATCATGAGAATTGTGCATAAAGTTATAATTGTTGGATCTTAAATACATTCAAAACCACATAAGCTTTGTAATACATATCATTCAAATTTTAAAATTGTGATACACCATAATAAATATATATAAAATTTGATAAACATGTTCAAAATTGCTTAAGCTTCGATATTATATATCATTCAAATTTCAAAGTTGTGATGCATCATAATAAATGCACGTAAATTTAAAATCGTAAAAGTTTAAACTTTATTTTTATTTCTCATAATGCATCATAAATTTGAATTTTGAATGATATTTAATACCAAAATTTCTTAAATTTTAATTATTTAATCTTCATTATTACATATCGTTCAATTTCAAAATTACAATGCATCATGAAAAATGCACAAATTTTTTAAATCTTTGTATATTAATGACATTCAAGACATGTTAAGATTTAGTATTACATATCTTCAAACTTCAATGTTATAATGCATCTTAAAAATCTGCATAAAGTTTGAATTTTAAGATTTTAAAAATTTTAAAAATTGTTTAAGCTTAAGTATTACATATCATCCAAGTTTTAAAATTATGATGAATTATGAGAAACACTCATAAATTTTGAATTTTTAGATCTTAAACATGTTTAAAACTACTTAAAATTTGGTATTATATATCTTTTAAATTTCAAAATTGTAATGCATCATGAGAAATGAGTATAAAGCTAGAATCTTTGGATCTTAAACATGCTCAAAACCAATTAAGCTTTAATATTGCTTATCATTCTCATTTCAAAGTTTCCTCGCATCATAATAAACATGTGCATAAAGTTTGAATCTTATAATTTTAAAAACATTCAAAATTAGTTAAACTTAGGTATTATATATCATTTAAATTTTAAAGTTATGATGCATTATGAGAAACGTGCATAAAATTTAAATATTGAGATCTTAAAAACATTCAAAACTATTTGAGCTTTAGTATTACATATCATTCAAATTTTAAAGATATGATTTATCATAAGAAATATAATTACAGTTTAAACCTTTGGATCTAAAACATCTTTAAAACTACTTAATTTTTTATATTAAATATCATTCAAATTTCAAAGTTACGATGCATCATGATAAACATAAATAAAATTTGAATATTTCGATCTTAAACACTTTCAAAAATATTTAAGTTATGATATTACATATCATTAAAATTTTAAAGTTGTAATGCATCATAAAAAATGCATAAAAAATTTGAATATTTATATATTAAAGACATTTAAAACCTCTTAAGCTTCGATATTAATTATCTTTCAAACTTCAAAGTTGAAGTGCATCATGAACAATAAATATAAAATTTAAATCTTTATATCTTAAACACCTTCAAAACCACTTAAGTTTTTATATGACATATCATTCAACTTTCAAAGTTAGGATGCATCATAAGAAATGTTTATAAATTTTAAATCTTTAGATCTTAAACATATTTAAAACTGCTTAACCTTTAGTATTACATATCATTCAAATTTTAAAGTTATGATGCATTATGAGAATCATGTATAAATTTTGAAAATTTAGATCTTAAACACATTGAAAACTACTTAAGCTTCAATATTACATATCATTCAAATTTCAAAGTTGTGATGCATCATGAAAAATGTGTATAAAGTTTAAATTTTTGGATCTTAAACAGATTGAAAATCATTTAAGCTTTGATATTACATATCATTCAAATTTTAAAATTAAGATGCATCATAAAAATATGCATAAAATTTAAATATTTTAATCTTAACACACTTCAAAACCACTTAAGCTTTTATATTACATTTCATTCAAATTGCAATGATGTGATGCATCATTATAAATACTCATAATGTTCAAATCTTTATATCTTAAATATGTTCAAAATCACTTAAGCTTCAGTATTATATATAATTCAACCTTTAAAGTTACAATACATCATGACAAATGCTCATAAAGTTCAAATTCTTTGGATCTTAAACTTGTTCAAAACCTCTTAAGCTTCTTAATTACATATATCTTTCAAATTTTAAAATTGAAATGCATCATGAGAAACATATATAAAGTTCTAATATTTGGATTTTAAACATGTTCAAAACCACTTAGTCAAATTTCAAAGTTATGATGTATCATAAAAAATATGCATAAAATTTAAATTTTTAGATCTTAACTTATTTAAAATTGTTTAAAATTTAGTATTGTATATCATTTAAATTTTATTGTTGTGGTGTATCATGAGAAATATGTATAAATTTTAAATCTTTGGATCTTAAATACATTTTAAATCTTTTAAGATTTGATTTTATTATTTAAATTTTTGATTTATAATGAGAAATGTGTATAAGATTTGAATTTTTGAATATTAAATATGTTCAAAATTGCTTAAATTTAAGAATTATACATCATTCAAATTTTAAAGTTATAGTGTATCATTAGAAATATGTATAAATTTTGAATATTTTAATCTTAAACATGTTCAATACTTTTTAATGCACATTTAATTGGTTTTGAACGTGTTAAGATCCAACAATTCAAATTTTATGCATGTTTTTCATGACACGTCATAATTTTAAAGTTTGAATGATATGAAATATAAAAGTTTAAGTAATTTTGAACATGTTTAAGATTTAAAGATTCAAAATTTAGGCATTTTTATCATGATACATCATAACTTTAAAGTTTGAATGATATGTAATATCAAAGCTTTAACAATTTTAAACATGTTTAAAATTTAAATAATTAAACTTTGTACATATTTGTCATGATACATTGCAACTTTAAAATTTGAATGAAATGTGATAATAAAGCTTAAATGATTTTGAACATGTTTAAGATCCAAAGATTCAAACTTTATATCCATTTATTATAATGCATTATTCGTAACTTTAAAATTTTAATGATATGTAAAATCAAAGTTTGAGTGGTTTTGAACATGTTTAAAATTTAAATATTTGAATTTTATTCATGTTTTTCATAATGGATCATAAATTTAAAATTTGAATGATATGTAAAACCAAACATTAAGTGGTTTTGAATGTATTTAAGATTTAAAAATTCAAAATTTATACATACTTTTCATAATACATCATAACTTTAAAATTTGATTGATATGTAACACTAAAGTTTAAGTGGTTTTAATATGTTTAAGATCAAAATATTTAAAATTTATACTTATTTATCACAATTTTTTACAACTTTAAAATTTGAATGATATGTAATACTGAAGCTAAAGCGGTTCTAAATGTGTTTAAGATCCAAATATCTAAACTTTATACACATTTCAAATGAAGCATCATAACTTTAAAATTTAAATGATATGTAATACTACAAGTTAAATAGTTTTGAACATATTTAAGATCTAAAGTTTGAAAATTTATGCATATTTTGCATAATACATCATAACTTTGAAATTTGAATGATATGTAATACTTAAGTTGAAGTAGTTTTAAATACATTTAAGATCCAAAGATTTAAATTTTATGTAGATTTCTCATGATTCATCACTACTTTGAAGTTTGGATGATGTAATACCAAAAATTTAAGTGGTTGTGAACATGTTTAAGATCTAAATATTTGAATATTATGTGCATTTTTCATGATACATCACAACTTTGAAATTTGAATAATATGTAATACTAAAGCTTAATCAGTTTTGAAGTGTTTAAGATCTATAAATTTGAACTTTATGTGAATTTATCATGACACATTGTAATTTTGAAATTTAAATGATATGTAATATCTAAATTTAATTAGTTTTAAAGGCATTTGAGATCTAAAGATTCAAACTTTATGTGCTTTCTCATGATGTATAACAATTTTTAAATTTGAATGGCATTTAATAATGAAGTTTAAGTGCTTTTAAACATGTTTAAAATCCAAGGATTTAAACTTTATATGTATTTTTATGATGCATTACAGCTTTGAAGTTTGAATGATATGTAATATCAAAACTTAAATAGTTTTTAACATGTTTAAGATCCAAAGGTTTGAACAATATGCATATTTTTCATGATTTTTTACAATTTTTAAGTTTGAATGATATGTAATACTGAAGTTCAAATAATTTTAAATGTATTTAATATCTAAAGTTTAGAACTTTATGTATATCTTACATAATGCTTCATAAATTTGAAATTTGAATGATATGTAATATGAAATCTTAAGTAGTTTTGAATGCATTTAAGATGCAAAGATTTGAACTTTATGTAGATTTTTTATGATTCATCACAACTTTGAATTTTGAATGATGCAATACCAAAGCTTAAGTGATTTGAACATGTTTAAGATCCAAATATTTAAATTTTATGTGCATTTCTCATGATACATCAAAAATTTAAAAGAATTATATGTAATATCAAATTTTAATCAATTTTAAATGTGTTTAAAATTTAAAGATTTGAACTTTATGCATATTTTTCATGATACATTATATTTTTAAAATTTGAATGATATGTAATATCAAAGTTTAATCAATTTTGAAGGTGTTTGAGATCTAAAGATTTAAATTTTATATAATTTTTTATGATGCATCACAACTTTAAAATTTAAATGACATTTAATACCAATGTTTAAGAGATTATTAATGTATTTAAGATCCAAAGATTTGAATTTTATGTGCATTTTTCATAATGCATTAAAACTTTGAATTTTAAATGATACGTAATACCAAAGCATAAATGGTTTTTAACATTTTTTGGATCCAAATATTTAAATTTTATAAACATTTTTTCATCATTCATCATAGCTTTGAAGTATTACATATCGACAACCACTCACATATTATCATGGTTTTGAAGTTTTGAATGATATTATTCTTATGATTCAAACTTTATTCACTTTTCTCATAATGAATTAAAACTTTGAAATTTGAATGATACGTAATACTAAAGCTTAGGTAGATGTGAATGTGTTTAATATCTAAAAATATAAACTTTATGCATATCATTTAATACCAAAGTTTAAGAGATTATTAATGTATTTAAGATCCAAAGATTTGAATTTTATGTGCATTTTTCATAATGCATTAAAACTTTGAATTTTAAATGATACGTAATACCAAAGCATAAATGGTTTTTAACATTTTTTGGATCCAAATATTTAAATTTTATAAACATTTTTTCATCATTCATCATAGCTTTGAAGTATTACATATCGACAACCACTCACATATTATCATGGTTTTGAAGTTTTGAATGATATTATTCTTATGATTCAAACTTTATTCACTTTTCTCATAATGAATTAAAACTTTGAAATTTGAATGATACGTAATACTAAAGCTTAGGTAGATGTGAATGTGTTTAATATCTAAAAATATAAACTTTATGCATATCATTTAATACCAAAGTTTAAGAGATTATTAATGTATTTAAGATCCAAAGATTTGAATTTTATGTGCATTTTTCATAATGCATTAAAACTTTGAATTTTAAATGATACGTAATACCAAAGCATAAATGGTTTTTAACATTTTTTGGATCCAAATATTTAAATTTTATAAACATTTTTTCATCATTCATCATAGCTTTGAAGTATTACATATCGACAACCACTCACATATTATCATGGTTTTGAAGTTTTGAATGATATTATTCTTATGATTCAAACTTTATTCACTTTTCTCATAATGAATTAAAACTTTGAAATTTGAATGATACGTAATACTAAAGCTTAGGTAGATGTGAATGTGTTTAATATCTAAAAATATAAACTTTATGCATATCATTTAATACCAAAGTTTAAGAGATTATTAATGTATTTAAGATCCAAAGATTTGAATTTTATGTGCATTTTTCATAATGCATTAAAACTTTGAATTTTAAATGATACGTAATACCAAAGCATAAATGGTTTTTAACATTTTTTGGATCCAAATATTTAAATTTTATAAACATTTTTTCATCATTCATCATAGCTTTGAAGTATTACATATCGACAACCACTCACATATTATCATGGTTTTGAAGTTTTGAATGATATTATTCTTATGATTCAAACTTTATTCACTTTTCTCATAATGAATTAAAACTTTGAAATTTGAATGATACGTAATACTAAAGCTTAGGTAGATGTGAATGTGTTTAATATCTAAAAATATAAACTTTATGCATATCATTTAATACCAAAGTTTAAGAGATTATTAATGTATTTAAGATCCAAAGATTTGAATTTTATGTGCATTTTTCATAATGCATTAAAACTTTGAATTTTAAATGATACGTAATACCAAAGCATAAATGGTTTTTAACATTTTTTGGATCCAAATATTTAAATTTTATAAACATTTTTTCATCATTCATCATAGCTTTGAAGTATTACATATCGACAACCACTCACATATTATCATGGTTTTGAAGTTTTGAATGATATTATTCTTATGATTCAAACTTTATTCACTTTTCTCATAATGAATTAAAACTTTGAAATTTGAATGATACGTAATACTAAAGCTTAGGTAGATGTGAATGTGTTTAATATCTAAAAATATAAACTTTATGCATATCATTTAATACCAAAGTTTAAGAGATTATTAATGTATTTAAGATCCAAAGATTTGAATTTTATGTGCATTTTTCATAATGCATTAAAACTTTGAATTTTAAATGATACGTAATACCAAAGCATAAATGGTTTTTAACATTTTTTGGATCCAAATATTTAAATTTTATAAACATTTTTTCATCATTCATCATAGCTTTGAAGTATTACATATCGACAACCACTTACATATTATCATGGTTTTGAAGTTTTGAATGATATTATTCTTATGATTCAAACTTTATTCACTTTTCTCATAATGAATTAAAACTTTGAAATTTGAATGATACGTAATACTAAAGCTTAGGTAGATGTGAATGTGTTTAATATCTAAAAATATAAACTTTATGTATATCATTTAATACCAAAGTTTAAGAGATTATTAATGTATTTAAGATCCAAAGATTTAAATTTTATGTATATTTTTCATAATGCATTAAAACTTTGAATTTTAAATGATACGTAATACCAAAGCATAAATGGTTTTTAACATTTTTTGGATCCAAATATTTAAATTTTATAAACATTTTTTCATCATTCATCATAGCTTTGAAGTATTACATATCCACAACCACTTACATATTATTATGGTTTTGAAGTTTTGAATGATATTATTCTTATGATTCAAACTTTATTCACTTTTCTCATAATGAATTAAAACTTTGAAATTTGAATGATACGTAATACTAAAGCTTAGGTAGATGTGAATGTGTTTATATCTAAAAATATAAACTTTATACATATTTATCATGATGTATCATAATTTTTAAATTTGAATGATATGTAATATCAAAGTTTAAGCAGTTTTGAAAGTGTGTAACATCTAAAAATTTTAATTTTATGCATATTTCTCATTATACATCATAATTTTAAAATTTGAATGATATATAATATTGAAGCTTAAGTGATTTTGAATGTATTTAAGATATAAATATTGAAACTTTGTACATATATGTGTTTAAAATTTAAACTTTTGATGAAACTTTATTCACTTTTCACATAATGAATTAAAACATTGAAATTTGAATGATACGTAATACCAAAACTTAGGTAGATGTGAATGTGTTTAATATCTAAAGATTTAAACTTTATTCATATTTATTATGATGTATCATAATTTTTAAATTTGAATGATATGTAATATCAAAGTTTAAGCAGTTTTGAAAGTGTGTAACATCTAAAGATTTCAACTTTATGCATATTTCTCATTACACATCACAACTTTAAAATTTGAATGATATATAATATTGAAGTTTAAGTGATTTTGAATATATTTAAGATCTAAATATTGAAACTTTGTATATGTATGTGTTTAAAATTTAAAATATTGATGATTATATATATTTCTCATCGTGCATCATAACATTAAAATCTAAATGATATGAAATACCCAAGCTTGAGTAGTTTTGAGATTCAAACTTTATGCGCATTTGTCATGATGCATTGCAACTTTAAAGTTTGAATTATATGTGATACCAAAGCTTAAATAGTTTTGAATATATTTAAGATCTAAATAATCAAAATTTATGCATGTTTGTCATACATCACAACTTTGATATTTAAATGATATGTAATACCGAAGCTTAAGTGGTTTTGAATGTGTCTAAGATCCAATGATTCAAACGTTATGTAAATTTATTATTATGCATCATAGTTTTACAATTTGAATGATATGTAATATTAAACTTTGAATAGATTTAAACATGTTTAAAATCTAAAGATTCAAATTTTAAGTGCATTTATCATAATGCATCACAACTTTAAAATTTAAATGATATATAATACTAAATATTGAGTAGTTTTGAAAATGTTTAAGATCTAATTAATCAAATTTTATGTCTATTTCTCGTCATGCATCATAACTTTAAAATATAAATTATATGTAATATTAAAGCTTAACTAGTTATGAATGTGTTTAAAATCAAAATATTTAAAATTTATGTGCATTTGTCATGATGCATCATAAATTTAAAGTTTGAATGATATGTAATAATGAAGCTTAAGTAGTTTTGAATATATTTAAGATCTAAATATTCAAACTTTATGTGTATTTGTTATGATGCATCAAAAATTTAAAGTTTGAATAATATGTAATACCGAAGATTAAATAGTTTTGAATGTGTTTAAAATCTAAAGATTCAATCTTTTTACACTTTTTTCATGATGCATCATAACTTTTAAAATTGAATGATATATAATACTAAAGCTTAAATGGTTTTAAATTTTTGTAAGATCTAAATATTTAAACTTTATGTGACTTTCTCATGATGTATAATAGCTTTTAAATTTGAATGATATGTAATACCAAAGCTTAAGAGATTTGGATTGTGTTTAAGATCTAAATATTCAAATTTTATATGTATTTTCTCATAGTGAATCGTAACTTTTAAATTTGAATGATATGTAATATCAAACAAAGCTTAAATGGTTTTGAACGTGTTTAAGATTCAAAAATTTAAACTTTATTTATGTTTTTCATAATACATTATAGCTTTAAAATTTGAATTATATGTAATACCAAAGTTTTAAATGTGTTTAAGATATAAAGATTTGAACTTTATGCACATTTTTGTTGATACATCAAAAATTTTAAATTGAAATGATACATAATATCTAAGGTTAACAAATTTTGAACATGTTTATGATTAAAAGATTTAAATTTTATCAATGTTTCTCATGATGTATCGTAACATTGAATTTGAATGATATGTAATACCAAAACTTAAGTAGTTTTGAACATATTTAAGATCTAAAATTTAAAATTTATGTGCATTTCACATAATGCATCACCACTTTAAAATTTTAATAACATGTAATAGTGAAGCTTAAGATCCAAAAATTCAAAATTATGCATGTTTCTCATAAATTTATGCACACTTCTCATGATACATTACAAATTTAAAATTTAACTGATATGTAATATTAAAACTTAAGTGGTTTTGAACATGTTTAAGATTTAAATATTTTAACTTTATGCATATTTATAATGATGCATCACAAATGTGAGTTATATGTAATACCAAAGCTTAAGAAAATTTAAATGTGTTTAAGATTCAAAAATTTAAATTTTAAGTGCATTTCTCATGATGCATCATAACTTTAAAATTTGAATGATATGTAATAGTAAAGATTAAGTGGTTTTGAAGGTGTTTAAGATTTAAAAATTTAAATTTTATGCACATTTCTCATGATGATCACAACTTTAAAATTATAAAAATTTATAATACCAAATCTTAAATAGTTTTGAACATGTTTAGGGCCTAAAGATTTAAAATTTATGTATGTTTCTCATAATTTATAAAAAAATTAAAATTTAAATAATATGTAATACCAAATCTTAAAAAGTTTTGAACATGTTTGATATTCAAATATTTGATCTTTATGCACATATTTCATGATGCATCATAACTTTGAAATTTGAATGATATGTAATACTCAAACTTGAGTGGATTTAAACAAATTAAGATTCAAAGATTTGAAATTTATGCATATTTCTCATCATGCATTGAAACTTTGAAATTTAAATGATATGTAATACCGAAGCTTAAGCAATTTCAAACATGTTTAGATTCAAATTTGTTTTTCAAATCTTTAGATTTTAAACACGTTTAAAACTGATCAAACTTCAGTATTACAATACCAAACTTTTCATAGTTTTATGTGTTTAAGATGCAAACATTTAAATTTTATGTGAATTTATAATGAAAAATTTCATCTTTGAAGTTTGAATGCTATGTAATACTGAAGTTTTAATGGTTTTGAATGTATTTAAAATTTAAATATTCAAACTTTATACACATTTGTTATGATACATCATAACATTGAAGTTTTAATGACATGTAATACTGAAGCTTAAGTAATTTCAAATGTGTTTAAAATATAAATATTAAAAAATTAATGTGGTTTTTTCATGATGCATCATAACTTTGAAATTTAAATGATATGTAACTCTAAAGTTTAAGTGTTTTTGTATGTGTTTAAGATCTAATAATTCTAACTTTATGCATATTTATTATGATGCATCAGAACTTTAAAATTTGAATGATATGTAATACTCAAATTTAAGTGGTTTTGAATATATTTAAGATCCAATAATTCAAAATTTATGCATATTTATTATAATGCATCACCAATTTAAAATTTAAATGATATATAATATCAAAGTTGAAATGGTTTTAAATGTTTTTAAAATTTAAAGATTTTAACTTTATGCATGTTTCTTTTGATGCATCACAACTTTCAAATTTAAATAATATGTAATTTTTGTTAACCAAATTTGACTCTAAGTTAAATTTATCACCCCCTCTAATTTGAAAATTTTTTGCAGTCTTATCGAGAGTTATGATTTGGTATTATCGATTTGATTATCATGGTTTCAAATGTAAAATTATTTCAAGGTGTCAGTAAAGTTTTTTCAAGAGGGTAAGTTATGACTTGTGTCAAAATTAGCCTATACAACACTTTTAGAGAGGAGTTTCATGGGATTAAATCTTGTTATTTTCTCTCCAAAACTTGTTTACTGGTAGTCAAATGTCAAGTGAATACAATGGTGAATTTGGTCATAGAGAATTATTAGTTTGAATGATATGTAATACTAAAGTTTAAGCAGTTTTGAATATTTTTAATATCTAAAGATTCAAACTTTATGAGCATTTCTCATAATGCATAACAAATTTAAAATTTGAATGATATCTAATATTAAATTTTAAGCAATTTTAAACTTATTCAAGATCTAAAGATTGGAACTTTATCCATATTTTTCATGATATATCATAATTTTAAAATTTGAATGATATGTAATACACAAGTTTAAGCAATTTTGAACTTGTTTAAGATCTAAAAATTTGAATCTTATGCATATTTTTCATGATGCATCACAAATTTGAAATTTGAATATGTAATACTAAAACTTAAATAGTTTTAAATGTGTTAAGATCCAAAAATTTAAACTTTATGCATATTTTTCATGATGTATCATAATTTTGAAATCTGAATGATATATAATAGTGAAGCTTAAGTGGTTTTGAAGGTGTTTAAAATTCAAAGATTCAAATAATATGTGCATTTCTAATGATACATCCTAACTTCAAATTATGAATGATATGTAATACTGAACATTAAGTGGTGTTGAACGTGTTTTAGATCCAAAGATTAGAATTTTGTATGCATTTTTTATGATTTATCACAATTTTGAAATTTGAATGATATGTAATACTAAAATCCTAAGTAGTTTTTAAGATGTTTAAGATTTAAATATTTCAATTTTATTCATTTTTATCATAATATGTTGCAACTTTGAAATTTGAATATGTAATACCAAAATTTAAGTGGTTTTTAAGGTGTTTAAGTTCCAAAAATTTAAAATTTATACAAATTTTTCATGATGCATCACAAATTTGAAATCTAAATAATATGTAATACTTAAGTTTAAGTGATTTTGAATGTGCTTAAGATCTAAAGACTGAAAATTTATGTTGGTTTTTCATAATGCATTCCAAATTTAAAATATAAATGATATGTAATACTAAAGTCTAAATAGTTTTGAACATGTTTAAGAATTAAAGATTCAAACTTTAGGAGAATTTCTCATGATGCATCACTACTCTAAAATTTGAATGATATTTGAAATAAAAAATTAAGTAATTTTGAACAAGTTTAAAATCCAAAGATTTGAAATATATGCAAATTTTTTATGATGTATCACAACTTCAAAATATAAATAATATGTAATACTTAAGTTTAATTAATTTTGAAAGTTTTTAAGATCTAAAAATTTGAATTTTTTACACATTTATCATGTTGCATCACAACTTTGAAATTTAAATGATATGTAATACTGAAGCTTAAACAATTTTAAACATATTTAAGATGCAAAAATTATCAATTTATGAGTGTTTCTCATACTATATCACAAATTTTAAATTTGAATGATATATAATACTAAAGTTTAAGTAATTTTTATAGTTTTTAACGTCTAAAATTTTGAGTTTTATATGTAGTTTGTATGATATATCATAACGTTAATATTTGAATCAATTATAATACCAAAGCTTAAAATTTTATTTAGAATGTGTTTGAGCTCCAAAGATTTGAACTTTATGAATGTTTCACATGATGAATTGTAATTTTGAAATTTGAATTATATATAATACTCAATTATAAGTAGTTTTGAATGTGCTTAAGGTTAAAAGATTTAATCTTTATGTACATTTTTCATGATGCATTATAAAACTAAGATTTGAATGATATGTAATATAAAAGCTTAAATAGTTTTGAATCTATCTAAGATCAAAAGATTTAAATTTTATACACATTTAGTATGATGCATCAAAACTTTAAAATTTGAATAATATGTAATACCAAAATTTAAGTAGTTTTAAATGTGTTTGAGATCAAAAGATTCAAACTTTATGCACGTTTTGTTAGATGCATGAAAACATAAAAATTTGAATGATATGTAATAATAAAGATTAAATAATTTTGAATATATTTAAGATTTAAAAATTCAAATTTTATGCATGTTTCTCATGATGCATCGTAACTTTGAATTCAAAATGATATGCAATACTAAAGCTTGAGCAATTTTGAATGTATTTAAGATCTAAAGATTCAAACTTTATGTAAATTTCTCATGATGTATTACACCTCTAAAATTTGAATGATATGTAATACCAAACCTTAAGCAGTTTTAAACATGCTTGAGATCTACATATTTAAGCTTTAGTCATTTTTTTTATGATTCATCACAAATTTAATGTTTGTATGATATGTAATACTAAAGGTTAAGTAGTATTGAATGTGTTTGAGATCCAAATAATTGAACTTTATGGGATTTATTTATGATGCATCCCAAATTTTGAATGATATGTAATATTGAAGCTTAAGTGGTTTTGAATGTATTTAAAATCTAAAGATTTAAATTTTATATGTATTTCATATAATGCATCACAACTTTGAATTTTGAATGATTTTTAAAACTGAAACTTAAGTAGTTTTAAAGGTTTTTAATATCTAAAGATTCAAACTTTATGCACATTTATAACAGTGTATCACAACTTCTATGTTTAAATAATATTTAATATCAAATCTTAAGCAATTTTGAACTTGTTTAAGATTTAAATATTTAAAATTTTTACATATCTAATATGATTTATCACAATTTTAATATTTAAATGATATGTAATATTGTAGCTTAAGCAGTTTTGAAAATGTTTCAAATCTAAAAATTTGAACTTTATGAGTATTTTTCATGATGCATCACAACTTGTAAATTTCAATGATATGTAATAATAAAGCTTGAGTGGTTTTGAATGTGTTAAAGATCTAAATATTCTAACTTTATACATGTTTAAGAACTAAATATTTAAATTTTGTGTGTTTCTAATCATGCATTATAACTTTAAAATACTGAAGTTTAAATATTTTTGATACATCACAACTTTTAAATTTTGAATGATATGTAATGCTAAAATTTACTTAATTTTGAACATGTTTAAGATCAAAATATTTGAACTTTTGTGTGTTTCTTATGATACATCATAACTTTAAAATTTGAATAATATGTAATACTTAAGCTTAAATAGTTTTGAACGTATTTTCAATCTAAAGATTCAAACTTTATGCATATTTTTCATGATGTATCATAACTTTGAAGTTTAAATAATGAGTTATTAATATCAAAATTTAAGCAATTTTGAATGTATTTTAGATTTAAAGATCACAACTTTATAATTGTTTCTTATTATGAATTTTAACTTTAAAATTTAAATGATATGTAATATCAAATTTTAATTAATTTTAAATGTATATAATATCTAAATATTCAAAATTTATGTTCATTTCTTATGATGCATCCCAACTTTGAAGTTTTAATTTTATGTAACACAAAACTTAAATGGTTTTTCATAAAGTTTAAATCTATCGATCTTAAACATGTTTAAAATAGCTTAAGCTTTGATATTACATATTATTCAAACATCAAAATTGTAATTCATCATGATAAACATGCATTAATTTTAAATATTTAGATCTTAAATACATATAAAACCACTCACGCTTTAGTATTATATATTTTTCAAATTTTAAAATTGTAATATATAATGAGAAATATGCATAAAGTTTAAATCTTTAGATCTTAAATATTTTCAAATCTACTTAATATTCGATATTATATATCATTCATATTTAAAAGTTATGATGCATCATAAGAAATGCACATAAAGTTTAATTTTTTAAATCTCAAACACATTCAAAATTACACGGTATTACATATCATTCAAATTTCAAAGTTGTGATACATCACAAGAAATGTGCATAAAGATTGAATATTTAGATCTCAAACATGTTTTAAACTGCTTAAACTTTGGTATTACATATCATTCAAATTTCAAAGTTGGCATGCATCATAAAAAAATTGTATAAATTTTAAATTTTTAGATCTTAAGCACATTTAAAACTACTTTAACTTTGGTATTACATATCATTCAAATTTGAAAATTGTAATTCATTATAATAAATGAGTATAAATTTTGAGTTTTTAAATCTTAAACATATTCAAAACTACTTAAGTTTATGTATTACATATTTATGAAATTTTAAATTTATGATGCATCATGAAAAATAAGTATCAAATTTGAATATTTGAATCTTAAACACATTCAAAACCATTTAAACTTTGGTATTACATATCATTTAAATTTTAAAGTTGTGATGCATCATGAGAAACATACATCAAATTTAAATCTTTTGATCATAAACATATTCAAAACCACTAAAATTTTAGTATTATATATTATTTAAATTTTAAAGTTATGATGCGTTATAAAAAAATATGCACAAAGTTTGAGTTTTTAGATTCTCAACACATTCAAAATCATTGAAGCTTCGATATCACATATCATTCAAACTTCAAAATTTTGATTCATCATGATAAACACACATAAAGTTCAAATCATTGGATCTTAAACATGTTCAAAACTACTTAAGCTTTAATATTACATGACATTCAAACATAAAAGTTATGATGCATCATGAAAAATGTGCATAAATTTTGGATTGTTAGATCTATAAAATTTTAAATAGCTTAATTTTTAATATTACATATCAATCAAATTTCAAGGTTAAGATGCTTCATTATAAAGGCACATAAAGTTTGAATCATTGGATCTTATACACATTCAAAATTACTTAAGATTTGGTAATACCTATTAACATTTCAAAATTGCAATGCATCATGAGAAATGCACATAAATTCCAAATTTTTAAATCTTAAATACATTCAAAACCAAGTCTTAATTTTTGGCATTACATATCATTAAAACTTCAAAGTTTTGATGTATTATGATAAATGTGCATAAAGTTTAAATCTTTAGATCTTAAACATGTTTAAAACTTCTCAATTTTTAGTATTACATATCATTTAAATTTTAAAGTTGTGATACATCATGATAAATGCACATAAAGTTTGAGTTGTTAGATCTTATTAAAAACTACTTAAGTTTTGGTATTAAATATCATTTAAGTTTTAAATTTGTGATGCATTATAAAAAAATGTGCATAAAATTTAAATAATTAAATCTTAAAGATGTTCAAAATTGCTTAAGCTTTGGTATTACATATTATTCAAATTTTAAAATTATTATACATCATGAGAAATGTGCATAAAGTTTAAATCTTTGAATATTAAACACGTTCAAAATAGCTTAAATTTTTATATTACATGTCATTCAAAATTCAAAGTTTTTATGCATCATGACAAAATGTATATAGTTTAAATCTTTGGATCTTAAATATGTTCAAAACCATTGAAGTTTTAGTATTAGATATCATTCAAAATTTAAAGTTGTGATGCATCATGACAAATATGTATAATGTTTAAAATCTTTCGAAAGTTCAAAATTATTCAAGCTTTGGTATTACATATCTTTTAGATTTAAAAGTTATGATGCATCATGAAAAAATTATATAAAGTTTAAATCTTTAAATCTTAAATATGTTTAAAACCACTCAAGATTTGATATTACATATCATCTAAATTTTAATGTTGTGATATATCATGAGAAATATGCATAAATTTCAAATTTTTGTATCATAAACATATTTAAATTTATTAAAAATTAATTATTACATATCATTCAAATTTCAAAATTGTGATACATCATCATGCATAAAGTTTGAATATTTGTTCTTAACACATATTTTTCATGATGCATCCCAACTTTAAAATCTTAATGATATGTAATACCAAAGCTTAAGTAGTTTCAAACATCTTTAACAACCAAAGATTTAAATTTTAGGAGTGTTTTTCATGATGCATAAAAACTCTAAAATTTTATTGATATGTAATAGAGAAACTTAAGTGGTTTTGAACATGTTTAAAATTTAAAGATTCAAAATTTATGCATGTTTTTCATGATATATCATAACTTTGAAATCTGAATGATATGTAATACTTAATCTTTATTAGTCTTAAACATGTTTGAAAATCTAAATATTTGATCTTTATGCATATTTTTCATGATACATTCTAACTTTGAAATCTAAAAATGATATGTAATACTGAAGCTTAAGCAATTTTAAATATGTTTAAGATCAAAAAATTAAAACTTTATGAGTGTTTCTCATAATACGTCAAAAATTCAAACTTTAATGACATGTGATACTAAATATTAAGTGGTTTTGAAAGTATTTAATATCTAAATATTCTAGATTTATGTGTATTTCATATGATGCATCATAACTTTGAAATTTGAATGATTTATAATAGTGAAGCTTAAGCTTTAGTTTTGAACATGTTTGATCTTCAAAGATTCAAAATTTATGTGTTTTTGATGATGCATTATAATTTTAAAATTTTAATGATATGTAATACTCAAAATTAAGTAGTTTTGAATGTGTTTGAGATCCAAAAAATTGAGCTTTATACATATTTTTTATGATGTATCATAACTTTGAAATTGTAATGTTATGTAATAATAAAGCTTAAGCAGTTTTTAAATGTGTTTAGGATTAAAAAAATTGAATTTTATGTGAATTTCACATGATTCATCACAACTCTAAAATTTGAAAAATATGTAATACAAAATTTTAATTAGTTTTAAACATGTTTGAGATCTAAAGAATTAAACTTTATGCATGTTTTGTCTGATGCATTGCAACTCAAAAATTTGATTGATATATAATACTGAAGCTTAAACAATTTTGAACATATTTAAGATCAAACATTAAATCTAAATGATATGTAATACCAAATCTTGAAATTTTTTTAATATATTTAAGATTCAAATTTTATGTCTATTTCTCATGATACATCACAATTTTAAAATTTGAATGATATGTAATACTGAAGTTTAAGCAGTTTTAAACATGCTTGAGATCCAAAGATCTAAACTTTATGCACATTATTATGATGAATCATAACATTGAAGTTTGTATGATATGTAAAACTAAAGCTTAAGTAGTCTTAAGCATGTTTGACATCTAAAGATATGAACTTTATGCCTGTTACTTATGATGCATCGTAACTTTGAAATTTGAATGATATGTAATACCAAAGCTTAAGAAATTTTAAAGGTGTTTAAGATTTAAAGAATTGATATCTATGGTTATTTCTAATGATACAAAAAACTTTGAAGTTTGAATGATATTTAATACTGAAGTAAGCAATTTTAAACATGTTTGAGATCCAAAGATTCAAACTTTGAGCATGTTTATTATGATGCAACACATTTAGAATTTGAATAATTTAAAATACCAAATATTAAATAATTTTGTAGGTGTTTGAGATTCAAATATTCAAATTTTATGCACATTTGTCATGATATATCATAACTTTAAAATTTTAATGATATGTACCTAATTCATCACGTCTCCAACATGATCTTTTAGAAGCCTCGAAACACTTTGTGAAGGCTTGTCACCTTATCATTTAAAATTTGGAGACATTGAGGGTGATTTTGATTACCTTATTCAATTTTTATTGATTAAAAATGACTCAAAAAATACTCTTACAACTATTTATAACTCTATTAGACATAAAACTTGAATTTTTGCTCACAACATTGCCTAAAAAGGCTTCTTAAGGGCTAATAACCACTATTTCAGCTATCATATTGACCAATTTTAAATATAAATTTTTTCAATTTGAAATCAACATCATTAAAAATATTCATAAATCATATTTTCAATGCAATCAGTGGTATCAAAACCAAATTTATAGATCAAAATATATGGATAAAAAATTAACACACTGTCACATCAACACCTTCAAAAAATGGAAAAATAGAAAATCGTAAAGCAAGATCTGAGCAAAATCTATCATATGTTATATTTATAAAAATATCTTGAAAATACACTTAAAAGGGTATTTTAATTTTTTAAAATAATCAAATCAACCCCTGTGACCTACCCTCTGAGTGTTTTTAAATGAAAATTTGACTGAGTAATAAATCTTCTTAGGAGGGTCACTTCACACCATCATAACTTTTCACTAGAAACTTCAATAGCTATGAAACCAAATGTATTAATTTATCATGACATTTGGGTACAATCATACAAAAATTTATAGAATTTGAACTTCATTTAATCCTACAAAAATGGGATTCAAAAGTGCTCACAAGGCAGATTTAGCAGCTAAGAGATGCAGAAAACAACTAAATAAAAATCAATGCAAACATTGATTTTTCTAATTACGCATTTTATAAATTATATGTGCATTATATTTACCATTTAAATTTAATAAAATTTATCTATGATCATGAGAAATTTTAATAATATTTTACCTCCTTTACCATTCCAAAAATAATCTTGAAATGTGTGCACTAACCAGATCTAAAAACTAGAAACAATCCAAAAAATTAACTACGTAAAAATCAGCTTAGAAGCCAATTTTTAACCTTGTATATTTCTCACATGGAAGATAATTTTTTATGCATTTTTTGACATGCACATTCTTCTCACATTTCGTTACCATCATATAAAAGCTAAAGGTGATTGGACTTCATTTGGTTTTGTGAAATGGTATTTAAAAAGTGTTGTAAAGGCTTATTTGAGATCTATAAATACACAAAAATTTATACACAAATAATTTTTATGACTACAATATTTTCACATGATGAATAATTCTATACAAAGACCTTAACCATTATATTATCCTGACATTCTACTACCTTCAAATAAGTTTTGGAGAGAAAAGAGCATGATTTAGCACTACAAAATTGTTTTTGAAAAATGTTGTATAAGTTGATTTGGACAAAACACATCATATCTTACCCTCTTAAGAAAACCTCATTGAGACCTTAAAATAATTTGACACTTAAAACCATAATAATCAAATCAATATTGCCAAGGCATGAATCCTCCTCTAGAAGAAAATGGAAAAGATAGAAAAAGAAAATGAAGAGATATATAGAAGAAAATGGAAAAGATAGAAAAAAAAAAATGGATGATGATTTGAGTGATGTCATCCTCCTCTACATGTATAAAGTATTCATTCTTATAAAAAACTTATTTAATGATTTGAGTTGACTCCTCTTTCCACTTAATCTCTCTCACTTTAAATTCCACACATCTCCTACTTAATCTTCTAGAAGCCTCTAACCACTTTGTGGAGGCTTGTCACCTTAGCATTTAATGCTTGGAGACCTTGATATGAATTGTATTACTTTATTCAACTTTCATTGATGAGAAGTGACTTTAAAAACACTCTTTCAACCATTTATATCTCCATTAGACCTTCAACTTGAAGCTTTGCTCATAACATAGCCTAGAAAGACTTCTTCAGGGCTAATAACCACCATTTCAGCTGTGACATTATATAATTTTAATTATAAATTTCTCTAATTTGAAATCAAAATAATTACAAAGAGATATAAATCATATTTCCAATACAACCAATTATATCAAAAATGAAATTTTGGAACAAAATATATAGCTAAAAAACCAACACATAGTCACACACAGTCACATCAATGCCTTCAAAACATGAAAAAATAGAAAACCACATAGCAAGATCAGAGAAAAACCCATCATATCTTATATGTATAAAAAGATATTGAAAAGACACTCAAAAAAATATTTTTAATTTTAAAAAAAAATCAAATTAATTCCTATGACCAACCCTTTTAGTATTTTCTGGTGAAAAATTAGTTGAGTTATAAATATTTCGAAGAGGGTCACTTCACACCATTAAAACATTTCATTGAAAACTCTAATAAATATGAAACCAAGTGCATTACCTTATAATTACATATGGGAATAATCATACAAACTTTCATACAATTTGAACGCATTTTCTCTTACATAAATAAGATTCAAAAGTGCTCATCAGATAGATTTAACAACTGAGAGATGTAGAAAATGACTATAAAAATTGACATAGAAGTTGATTTTGATAGCTACACATTTTATAAATAATATACAATATGTGCACATTATATTTATCATTATACTCTAATGACATTTAGATATCACCATGAGAAATTTTAATAATATTTGACCTCCTTTATTAATGTAAAAATTAGCTCGAAACATGTGCATTAACTAGATCAAAAAACTAAAAACAACCTAGAAAATTTGACAAAGTAAAAATAAGCTTAGAATCTAATTTTCAACGCTACACATTTGCATGTGGGAGCTAATTTTTTATGCCTTTTTTTTACCTACACATTTTTATACCATCATATGAAAATTAAAAGTTATTTGACTTTAAAGTTGTTCTATAAAATGGTTTTTGAAAAGTGTTGTACATGTTGGTTTAGCACTTGGAAATACACAAAAAACTACACATTAGGCAGTATTCATGAAAATGATATTTTCATGTGATGAATAATTCTCTACAACCACCTTCACCATTATATTATCTTGAAATTTGACTACCATATAACAAGTTTTTTTATAGAAAAGAACATGATTTAACCCTACAAAATTATTTCTAAAAATTATTGTGTAGGTTGGTTTGGACAAGACACATCATATCTTACCCTTATGAGAAAACTTCACTGAGACCTTGAATAATTTGACACTTGAAACCATGATAATTAAATCAATATTATCAAGGCATGACTCCTGATAAGACCACATAAAATTTTGAAATAGAAGAGATATATAGAATAAAATGAAAGAGAGAAAAATGGAAAATGGATGTGATTTCATCCTCCTCTACATGAAGAAAGTCTTCATTATTCTATAAGGCTTATTAAATGCTTTGAGTTACCTCCACTTTCCACTTAACCTCACCTACTTAAAATTCATCACATCTTCCACTTGGTCTTCTAAAAGCTTCTAGACACTTTGTGAAGGCTTTTCACCTTAAAATGCTTGAAGACCTCAAGGGTGAACTTTATTACCTTATTCAACCTCAACTGATGAGCAATGACCTACAAAACACTCTTACAATCATTTCTAACTCCATTAGACTCATAATTTAAAGCTTTGTGCATTATCTTTTCCATTTCACTCTAATGAAATTTACATATCACCATGAGATATTTGAAAAAGATTTCACTTCTTTTAATACTATAAAATTGAGCTTGAAATGTGTGCACTAACTAGATCTTAAAACTAAAAATAATGTAGAAAATTGATTAAGTAAAAATCAGCTCAAAAGCTAATTTTTAAACAAGTGCATTTTGCATGTGAGAGATAATTTTTTGTGTCTTATTTAACCTACACATTATTATCACATTTTAATACCATCATATGAAAATTAAAGGTGATTGGACTTTATTTAATTCTATAAAATGATGTTTGAAAAGTGTCGTTGCATAGACTGATTTAGCACCTCAAAATACGTAAAATATGTACAATAGGTAGTTTTTATGACTGATATTTTCACGTGATGAATAATTTATCTACAACCACCTTAAAAATTATATTTCATTGACATTTAACTACTATAAAGCAAGTTTTGGATATAAAATAACATGATTTAACCTTGTAAAATTATTCTTGAAAATGTTGTGCACGCTGATTTGGAAAAGACGCATCATATCTTACCCTTTTGAGAAAACTTCACTAAGACATTGAAATAATTTGACACTTGAAACCATGATAATCAAATTAATATTACCAGGGCATGACTCTTGACAAGACCACATGAAAGTTTAAAATTGAAGGGGGTGACAAATATAACTTGGAGTGAAATTTGGTCAACATTCTTGGTAATTCACAATGGTAGCATGCCTGCTATGCTAATAAAACTAGTAACCTTGTATGCCCATTAGATAACAAAGTCTCTTGCATTTAACAAAACATAGACAAGGCAAGACACACACATGTGCTATCAAGCACTTAAGAAACATAACAAGAACATAAACAAACTAGACTATAAAATTTCTCCTCCTAGATCAAAGGGGAAACTTGCACCATCCTTTGTGCTCTATGAGATTAAGGAGATAATGAATCAAGTTTTTTTTGAGCTTTGGTTTTGATGTCCTCAACTCCATTCTTGCCAATCTCTTTGGCATGATTTCAAATGCAATGATGATATTTATAAATATGTCAACTATGAAGATGAATTCATCTTGTACTTAAACATTCCTCTTATGGTCTTTCTTGATGTGTGTTCCAATCTTAAACATGACCATCTCTTGGTTCATAAGGGTAGCCTCCAACTTGGTACCTTAGAGAGTCTCACATTGTCCTTTTGATTTAACATTTTTAGGAATATTGGAGTATTATTCCTAATTTAGTTAAAGAGTCTAAATAGTTAAATCATTGAATAAATAGAAAATAATTAATCTACTGATTTATGTAAATTAATTGCAATTCAAACTTTTTTTAAAATAGTAATAAAGAGAAAAAACAAAACTTAGCTAGAAACTAATTGATTTGACTGAGACAGAGGTTGGAATTCACTATGCAAGATCGAGACACTATCATAAACTAATATCTAAACTTCATTTTGTGATTAGATAGGGGCAATAAAACTAGACGGTAGTGGCATCGGTGCTATATCCACCTCTATTGTTATTGTCTTGAGGATCTAAGCTTTTTAAGTTATATTCACTATGCTTGTGTGACCCTATTTACAAAGTTTTAGCAATTGAAAGTTTGTATAGCTCCCTATAAATAAAATTATTTCTTCAAACCCTATCTTCCATTGTGATTTGACCAATTTTCAACAAGGGAAGAGGTTAGTGTGTTTTAAATGCACTAGACATGCTTCACACCTTGTGTGTGGGTACGCTACCTACATACCAATACTTTGAAGAGGTATCAAGCCATATGCAGTTCTCCCACTTGATGTGATTTGTGAAATTATGTATATGAAGATGCATAGTGATAAATTATATGTGCTTGAGGTGGCTAGAGATTGGTTTAAATATTTGAAAGAGCTTTTGAGTGTGTTAGCTAGTTATATACAAAGAATAGGAAAGATTTCTTGAGTAGTCTTGATTGCTTAGTGATATTTTCTAACCCTTTCCATATGATTTTTGACTGGGTTTTTATAGGGATCTATTAGTCATGGGTTAAATATAATTGCATTAAGATAACAAGGATAAGTATGGAGAACCAAAAAAATATTAACCATTGAGGCTAAAAATTGGACAACAATGTCAAAAGTAGATAGGAGTGGCATCGGTGCTATAGTCATAGTGTGGTATTACTATCCTAAATAGATAGGACCTGGGGGGATTGGTCTTTCATGAAAAGAGGAGTCTAGCTCAACTAGGATCAAGTTTGGAAGGCTATAGATGACTAAGAATCAATGAAAATGATGCCTATGAGAGTTATGAGAGAAATCAAGAGGGACTTATGGTTTAGATGTAATTATCCACACTTAAGTTACCAATTTTCATATTTTATATTACTACATTTTCCCTCCTTTTATTCTAGTGATGTATCAAAGTGAAATATTAGAATAAAGGAAAAATAGAAAGCATATTTGAACTTACCTATAAGGGTGAAGCTCATAAAGTTGTGTAATGTTGAGTGTGCATAGAGAGAGCACATTGTGAAGTATGAATCTACAAAAAAGAGAGTAGATAGTTTATTACTAGATACGTTATATCTAAAATAAGAATGTATAAATATGGGTAAGAGAGAGGAAGAGAAAGTAACAAATACACCTCATTGGGTATGCAAACCAATACAAAACTTTTTGTGGTGTTGAGTGATGCTAGATTAAGCTAAGTAATACTGAAAGGTGTTGTACCAAGAGTAATATCTTGAATGGATATGAGTGCTCAATTCATTAAGAGTGGCTCAAAAATGTAAAGGCTCATCATTCCTCCAAATTTATTATCCATATTATACACCTTTAAACATACATTGTCACATCTCTCTTCATCTTTGAATACTTTTCTTCCACCAAAGTTATTATCTTCATCTTATAAAAATGTCTAGCCAAATCACCACTATGTAATTCTCTTATTATATTGTCTCATGTAGAGACCTAACTGAAATGCATAATTATTTCCCTTTAAATAGATAACCTTCTTGTATAATATACTCATCATGAATAACATCAATCCCACCTATTAAGGGATTCTTACACTATTCAACTACCTTGCTAAAATATGGATCAATATCATATAATTTTTTAATAGCTTCAAATCTAATTGATTCACTCATCATATTAGTTAATATTTCTACCCTCTTGTTCAATGCATAAGCTACCTAATTTTGTTTTATTTAATTATGCTTCAACATAAAAATACATCCATGCAAGAAAGAAACCCACTTTGCATGCCTACTATTCAACTTCTTTCATGTATTCACATATTTCAAAGCCTCATGATCTGTAAATAGTATAAACTCTTTAGTTGGCAAATAATGCCTCCAATGTCTTCATGCTTATATAATTGCATAAATTTCAATATCATAACTAGAATACTTTGTTCTTACCTCATTCTATTTTTCACTGAAATATGTTATTAGCTTTCCTTCTTGACTCAGCACAACACTAATTCTCACAAATGAAGCATCACAATTAACCTTAAACACTTTGTTAAAATTTAGTAATTCTAAAATTGGTCTTTTTATAATCTTTTTATTCAAAAATTCAAAGCTTTTTGTGGCTGTGCTAGTCTATGCAAATTATTTCCCTCGTATGCAATCTATTATTGGTGCCACAATACTACTCAAAATTTTAATAAGCTTTATGTAAAAAGTTTTTAAACCATGGAAACTTCTTCCTCTATAATTAATACATTTTGGAATAGGCCACTCAACAATTGTCATTATCTTTTTTTCATCCATTTTTACACCATATATTGAAACTACAAATCCCCAAAATACCAAACTACTCTGCATAAACTTGCACTTCTTTAGATTTACATACAACTTCTCCTTTCTTAACAAATTCATTACCATTCTCAAATGATGTAAGTGTTCTTCTTTAGTCTTACTGAATATAAAAATATCATCAAAATAAACAACCATAAACTTACCAATATATTCTTTTATCACTATATTCGTCATCTTCATAAATGTGCTAGGTGGATTAGATAATCCTAATGGCATCACCATCCACTGATATAAGCCATCCCTAGTCTTGAATGCAGTTTTCCATGCATCTCCTTCATGAATTTGAATCTGATAATAACCACTCCTTAGATCAATTTTCATAAAATATTTTACTCCTACAATCACACCCATCATATCATCTAAATGAGGTATAAGAAATCTATACTTTATTATAATTTTATTAATTACTCTACTATCCACACACATTATCCATCCTCCATCTTTATTTAGATTTAGTAATGTTGACGTTTCACATGGACTCATACTCTCCCTTATCACTTTCTTCTCTAGCAATTCTGTAACCTATTTATTTAATTCTATATGTTCTGTTGGACTCATCCTATAAGTTATTTGATTAGGTAGAGCTGATCTTAGAAGCAAGTCAATGTGATGTGAATATCTCTCTTCAATGTTAAACCATTTGGTAACTCATCAAACATAACATCTGAATATTCTTTCAACACTCTTGCTACTTATGTTAGTATTGACACCATTTTGTTTCTTCATTATTTTTTACTAGTGCATAATAACAACCTACTACCTTCATATCTTAGATAAATTCTTTAATACAGAGCATAATTTTTGTCTTATCTTCCTTTTTAAGAGGTAACAAAACTACGTCTGTACCATCTTTTCAAAAAGTGTGTGTGTTTTTTACTCTATCATGAACTACTTTCTTGTCGAATTGCCACAGTCTCCCTAATAACATATAACATGCATCCATAAAAAACAACATCACATCAGATTTAATCACTATAACTCTTTCCTATAGAAAACTTGATTAAACACCTTTTATTTACTGTAACTTCATTCCCTTTCTTAAACCATGAAATCTGATAAGGATTAGGATGCTTTTCACATTTTAGATTTAGTTTCTCAACTATTTCTTTAGAAACCATATTTTCACAACTACCATCATTTATACTTTGCATACCTTTCCACCTGAAGTACATCTTGTTTAAAAAATATTTAATCATAGCCATGCATCACCACCTTCTTTATTCTACACTTGATCCTTCTTTGGAGCAATCATGGTTCTTCTCATCATGAGATTCTCTCCAACAACTGCTAGTGCAACTTTAGTATTTTGCTCTTCTATTTTAGCCTCAATGAGATTAACTCTTGGGTGATCTTAACTCATTTCTTTATCTTAATTATTTTGACATTTCAATGATCTATGCCCATCTTCTCCACATCTATAATAGACATAAGATTTTTATTGATTAAAAAACCATCCTCTAGCACCACCATAACCTTGTCCTCTCTAAAATCCTCTTCCTCTTTGTTGGTATTAAAACGCTTGCCTATTATCATTTTTCCTTTCTGCACTATGTGATGATTCACCTTTACTGGCATTACAACCACCTTTGGTGGTATTAAACCTACCTTTTCCCCTTATTGGAGGGGATCCACCTCTTCTTGGACCAATAGATGTCCTTTTAAAATTCTATCAATTTTGTTTTTCTTCTGCCTTCAAAGCTAATTATTAAGCCTCCTCCATGTTAAACATTTTATACATGATTAATTCATCTTAAATAGAAAATTTTAAACCATTTACATACCTTACAGCCATCTACTCTTCTATTTCATCATGCTCCACTCATATGGAAAGCTTGTAAAATTCATTAGTATACTCTTATATACTATGATCTTTTTTCCTTAAATTTTGAAATCTTTTATATAGGGTTTGTGCATAATCTACAAAAAAAAAATTCTCCCTCAACTTTGTCTCTATCTTTTTCCATGAATTAATCTTCTCTTTACTTTTTCTATGTCTCTCTTTCTATAGGTGATGCCACCAAATCATTGCATGACCTTTCAATTTTGTACATGTACATTTTACCTTCCTATCTTCTCTCATAGTCTTTCACTCAAAAAACTTCTCTATGCTATTTATTCAATCTATTAGCTCCTCTGGTTTTAAACTGCCTCCATAATCTAGAACATCAACCTTGATTTCTTCATTTATTCCTTCTAAATCCCAAACCATCATCTCTTCCATCATTGATGGTTGTTCTTACTATTTTTCATTTTGTTGAACTTTTTCATCATGATTTGTGTCTTCCTCATCACCATCTTATCTTCTTCCTTGATTGGTGATAATCTCTATTAATTGTTGGACTTACCCCTATAGCTCTTGTATAGTCCAATTCATCTGTGTTATACCTCCTCATCCTCTCACCATTCTTTACTCCTTTAAAATTTGAACTTGCTCTGATACTAGATAATGAACTCAAAAACTAACAAGAACAAAAAAAGTTACCAATACATTGAGATCTTGAAACAATACTTAGAATTGATTCATATTGATTGCTTGAAATAATTATAAATCTAAACTATGCTTAAATAAGCCTAAACTTAAAAATTAAAGTCTACATGTAAAAATAAAAAAGAACTAAAATCTAAAAAAATATCTATTTTTAGTAGTCACTATTTATAGTTCACATGCAAGTACACGCAGCTCTAAATTTTTTTTGAAATAAATTAAATACTAAAATCAGCGTATGGAATAAAATTCAAATGAAGTTGACTTCTAGTTTTAAAAATATACAATTTTTAAAAATAAAAAATTCCAAAAAAAATCATTAAATGTTAATTTTAGAATTTTAGATGATCACATTTGGCCTCCAAAAAATATATAAATCAAATTCAAGTGGATAGAGTGACTTAGAGCAGAATCAAATTTTTTGATGCCATTGTTTTGGTGCGTGGAAGAGCTCAATGGAGTTATGAGTCAAAAGTTATGGCCTCTTGAAAGTTGGCCTATTTTTATACATCATTGAGTGTGGCTTGTGACACACAACCCATAGGTCCTTCTTTCTTGCTCTCATGACCCTCATACGCATCATTTAACTAATTCCTAATCATTTGTAGCCTTCCAGACTTAATTCTAGCTCAACTATACTACTCTTTCCATGACTAATCCATCCCCGGGACATGTTATCTTAGGAAAATAACACTACACTTGGACTACAACATCAGTACCACTCCTATCCACTTTTGGTGCTCTTGTTCAAATGCATTTTTGTCCCCAATGGTTAGTTTTTTCTAATTCCCCATCTTCATCTTTATTAGCCTAATGCGAACACATTCAACCTATGACCAATAAATCCCTATAAAATCCCATTCAAAGATCATTTAGAAAAGGTTAGAAAATATTATAAAGCAAGAAAGAATACCAAAAAAACTACTCAAACATATTTACATATTCTCTATAGATAGTCATCCAATACCATTTTTAGCTTTTTCAAATCTTTACACCAGTCCCTAGTCACCTCAAGCACACTTAATTTATTATTTTACATCTTTATATACACTATTGGAAAAAGCACACCAAGTGGAATAACTACATATGACTTAATCCATCTTTAAAATATTGGTATGTAGGTAGCATGCCTACATAAAGGGTGTGGATACACATTCAGTGAATCTTACACACACTAACCCCCCACTCTTTCCTGAAATTGGTCAAAGCATAATGGAGTATAGGGTTTGAAGATAAAATTTTCTCTACAAGGATCTCTATAGACTTTCAACTGTTAAAACTTTATGGATAGGGTCACACAAGTATAAAAAGTAAAATCCAGAAAGCTCAGATCTCCTAGATAACAATAACAAAGGTGAACTATAATATTGGTGTCACTTTTATCAACGTTTAGTGCTCCTATCCAACCATAAAACAAAGGTTAGATCTTGGTCTATGAAAGTGTCCCAATCTTGCACAGTGAATCTCAAACCCTGTCTCAGTACTATTAATCAATATATAGCTAAGTTTTATTTTTTAACCCTTATTACTATTTTTAAAAAGGTCAAAATTTCAATCTAATTTACATAAATTAGTATCTTAATTATTTTATATTTTTTTACTAATTTTATAACTCAAACCCTTTAATTAAATTAGGAATAATACACCACTATTCTCAAATAGACTAAATCAATTACATATTCAAATTTTGAAGTTATAATGCATCATGAAAAAAGTGTATAAAGTTTGAATCTTTTGATCTTAAACACATTCCAAACCACTTAAGCATCATGAAAAATTATATATCATTCAAATTTCAAAGTTGTGATACATCATGAAAAACACTCACAATGTTTGAATCTTTGGATATTAAACATCCTCAAAACCATGGAAGCTTCAATATGACATCAAATAGACTTCAAATTTGCTATGCATCATGAAAATTGTATATAAAGTTCAAATATTTAGATCTTAAACACATTTAGAACTACTTAATCTTTGATATTAATTATAATTAAAATTTTAAATATGTGATAAAGTTTGAATCTTTGGATATTAAATATATTAAAAACACACTTCAATTTTAGTATTACATATCATTTAAACTTTAAATTTGCAATGCATCATGAGAGACATGCATAAATTTTAAATATTTAGCTTTTAAACACTTTTAAAACTACTTAAGCTTCAATATTACATATCATTCAAAATTAAATGTTATGATGAATCATGTGAAATGCACATATAGTTAAATCTTTAGATCTTAAACACATTCAAACTTACATATCATTCAAATTTTTAATGCATTTTGATAAACATTCATAAAGTTCAAATCTTTGAATCTCAAACATGTTCAAAACTGCTTAATCTTCAGTATTACATATCATTAGAATTTGAAATTTGTGATTCTTCATGATAAATGTGCATAAAATTTAAATCTTTAGATCTTAAACATGTTTAAAACCACTTAAGCTTCAATAGTACATATCATTCAAATTTCAAAGTTACAATGCATCATGACAAATTTGCATAAAGTTTAAATATTTGGATCTTAAATATATTAATTTTTTTTTAAACTTTGATATTACATATTCAGATTTTAAGGTTCTGATGCATCATGAAAAATACTAACAAAGTTTGAACCTTTGGATATTAAACACGCTTAAAACCATTTAAGCTTTGATATGACATCATTTAGACTTCAAATTTGCTATGCATTATGAGAAATGCATAAAAAGTTTGAATCTTTAGATCTTAAACATGATCAAAACCATTAATATTTTGTATTACATATCATTAAAACTTTAAATTTTTTATGCATCATCAGAAACATGCATAAATTACAAGTCTTTGGATCTTAAACACCTTAAAAACCACTTAAGCTTTGGTATTACATATCATTAAAATTTGAAAGTTGCAATGCTTCATTAAAAAATATGTATAAAGTTCAAAATTTGGATCTCAAATACATTGAAAACCACTTCAACTTTGGTATTATATGTGTGTGTGTGTGTGTGTGTGTGTGTACATACATATATATATCTATAAAATATTGTGTATATAGAAATTATGCTTTTATAGTGATCATAATGGAATTTATTTAGATGGGGATCACAAAAAATGTGGGATGAAGCATTGGATAAATTTAAATTTAATAAAGATATGTTGTTTAGGAGGAGGATGCCGCTAGTGGATTCAGATGTTACCAACAAGTAACATCCTCTTAAAAGAGTGGCCTTGATGATATAAGCAAAGACAACTAATATGGAAGTTTAAATCATGTTAGGGATGACATTAGGATATTTGGAATGCAAAATAGGAATATCAGAGTTAGAATTTGCTTAAGAGGTAAAGTTCATCCACATAAAATTGAAATAAGGGTGGTCTAATTTAAGTGTTTTTGAGAAGATGGCACATGTGCATTACTTTAACATTAAATTCTAATTTACACACACACACACCACACACACATACATTTTATATATATATATATATATATATATATATATATATATATATATATATGTCTGTATGTATATACATACATACATATATGTATGTATGTATATACATACAGACACACACACACACACACACATATGTATGTATGTGTGTGTGTGTGTGTGTGTGTGTGTGTGTGTATTCATTTTTTAGTATAATACATTTACAATTGGTGACAAATGGTTACATTTGAGTGTCTTCCCTCTATTCACCAATGAAAATAGAAACAAAAAAATGATTACATTGTATGCATAAATTTATTTATTAACCAATGGACGTATAAGTTTTTTTATAAAGGCCTTATATTGTTTATCAAAGATAAATTTATTTATCATGCTTGTGACTCTTCCATTTTAAAAAAATTCTAAGTCACTAAAAAGGCATTTTTATATTTTGAAGAGGTTATTCATATTAATAAAACTCTTATTATAGCTCTCCAGTTAAAAATCATGTGTCTCAAAAGATTTTATATCAATCATAAGTTAAGAAGCAAAGAAAAAAATCTAGTCCTACACCTTTCCTAAGTAAAACAAAAGAGTTTCTTAAACTTTATGATTCTTCTAGTGTATTTCTCAAAGGTACACTACAAAGGAATTTAATAATATTACCTCCCATTCACCATGAATACTATTCACATATACATAAGGTTAAATACTATTGTGCTTATCATATAATCCACAAACATTCAAAAAATAGACATCATGATTTAAAATATAAGATTCTTATCTTTATCTATAAAGGACACATTGAGATTAAAATCCACCCTAATAACATTACAACATCGACTACACAAGAGGAGTCTACTCAAAAAGTTTTCTTATCTCTTACAAAAAATAAATTACTTCAAAAATTATGTCATTATACACAAAATAAAAACACATTACAAGCAACATGTCATCTCCCAGCAAAGAATTATCTAAAGTAAGTTTACCAAAAAATTAATTTCCTAAGTGTGCATCTCAAAAGAATAATATGATAAACAAAGTTTACAATAAGCCACAATGTAATATATTTTAACCTTGAAATCTTTGATCATCAATCCTCACATAAATTGAAATAAATACAATAATATCATGATTTTTAACATTTTTGAATTTAATGCATGTAGTCTTACTTTATTAAAATCTCTTGGATACTCTAAGCATCTAAAATTGACACAATAAAATATCCACATCCACTAATAACATTACCTCTTCAATATGGCACTATTTCCTTGATTTTATACCTTTTCCATGTCTTTAACTCTTCAATTATTTATTTTTGGCCTCTATTGTGAGGAAAGTGAGTGAATTTTATCCATCTATTATGAATCTTAACATGTGCATAGGTCTATGGAAAAATTACATATACTAGTGGTTTTATCATAAAAAGGCAGATAAAATGTTCCCCATACTTTCTCCATTTGTTTCCCTTACCCATCCTCCTTATTTTTAATTAGATTCTTTAACCATCCTTCTGTAACCTAATTATACTTCCTTCTTTATCTTCTTTATCTTGGTACAATTAATATACAACCTTTGTTCAACTATCATTCCACCATAACTTTGTTTCATTTATAGTTTTGAGTAGTATACACCTTAAATTTTTGTTTACAATGAGAAAAAATGAAAAATTAATATGAAGATATATGATTTGAAGATGTATAACATCATCTCCATCCATTTGGTTTGTCATACATCTAATGACAAGTTATATATTCTAATTCATTGTTATTAGAGTATAAAAAAATTAAATTTTATTATTTTTGTAGTTTAATTTATTATAACAAAATATTGAATTTCAATTCATTTTTTCCTCCAAGTGTTGATTGTATACCCCACTCTCCTAGGTATATTGTTATTACCCAATGACAAGACTATTTAAGGTTTGGGTGAAGCTCTGTCATTACTTATACCTCACATTTACCTAAAGTTTTACATCATCTTATTTTGTGTATTCAAAAGAGACAATTATTTCTCTTCATGTCATGTTTGGTTCACAATATGTCCATGAGTATGTGAAAGTTGTGTTGTGTCGTCATTCATTTTTCAACATATTTTTCATTATATGTTGGTTGTTTATCTTGTTATAACATATCTTTTGATTCTTATTAGTATATTTTTTGAAGTAATCAACAACATAATTATTGTGGGTTTCTTTTTCAGTTCCCCATTATATTTTTAATGTTATAACTTGTTATTTAATTTTTTTTGAGTTGTTTACAACCATTACATTAGTATCTTATAGCCTATTAAAGTGTGTTTTCAGTCAGTACTCAATCATGTTCATGCATATCATTTATTTCATGTGTTTTAGTCTTTTTTAACTCATTGAAATCAAATTCCAACTATGGCCTTTTGTTTTTTTCATATTAAAATTTCAACATCTCTTTATTACTTGGAAAATATTAAAAGAATACTATAAATGATATTTTTATTTGTTTAAGTAGATTTAATCACATTTAATTTTGGAAGATTAATTCATAAAAACATCTTGTAATTTCAATAGTATTATTGTTATTTCATATACAAATAATTACATTAATCATTCTTAGTGACATCAATATGCTCGTAGTTTTCATTATGTGTTTTTATTTATCCCTTTTTGATGATGCTCTTGTTGTTATCCCTAAAATCATGGTCTAAAAACACTCATGAGGTTGAATGTTATAGGATTAAAAGTGGGAGATAATGCATGGGATATATATATCCCCTCATTAATTTAAGTGTTTATGATGGTTCAATCCAAGGACTGAGCAATTTAATCAAATATCATGAACTGCTACCACCCAAGGATCAATGTATTTTAATTACACTTGAAATTCTTGTCAGCTGATTGAACTTGAATCTTGATTTCTATAGATTTTTTTTAGACTCTACCAAATTATAAAGTAATGGATGGTATTTTAGTTTTAAAACAAACATAAAAAATGGGGCAACATAAATGGAGAT
This sequence comes from Torreya grandis, assembly GCA_037957365.1. NCBI lineage: Eukaryota > Viridiplantae > Streptophyta > Pinopsida > Cupressales > Taxaceae > Torreya > Torreya grandis. The sequence goes on along the minus strand of JARHVA010000025.1, from coordinate 5,038,038 downwards.
TTCTAGTCAAGAAGATGTTGATGCTTGAGAACTGAAGCATGCTACATTAGAATTATACCATTATATGCCTGGTTTATTAATTGTACAAACATCTAAACACCACACGGGAAAGATTATAAGGGACACTAAATCTAATTCCTAACTCACAAATTCTTCATTAAATCTAAAAACCTCAAAATTCTTGTAGTAGACTACACACAGGACTTTTAATTTACTTCATAACTGCAAACACATAAATTAATTTGTGTTCTAAACAAAATAAAAAAAAAACTTATAAGAAAACTAGATTAGCATAAGCATAATATAATTACTACATTCATTGAGTAAAAAATTATAACATCAATTCCTTAGCATAGGCATAAAATCTAAATAATAAATTGTGGACAACAATCCAAGGAAATAAGACAAAATGAAAATAATAAAAATGATTATTCTATGATTTTGATAGAGTTTCTTTTCTCTAAGTGTCATCACTTTCAAAGGGAAAATAAAATCCCTTTTATAGACAAAATTTTCCATGAAATTTATTCATCCCATGATTGGGGTAGCTACAATATTCAATGATGATTATGGAATGTGATTGATATTATGACATATTCACTATCCTATACATGATTTTTAGCTTAGATAATATGCATATTAAAGGCTAAAATTTGTATTTTATGATCATTATTTCTCATTGGAATTTTACCATGTGCATGCCAAGTGATAACCCACTCCATATTGACTAATTTGTATTCAATTTTAGGGGCTAGATATTACTGACTTAATTATAGGTGATAGATTGCCATTTGGATTTTTTAGGAATACTATTCCACCATGCCCTGTGTAGTCTTCTACATTTAATTTAAATGTTGATTAAATGAACAATCTATCCCTAGTCTAAATTCAGGTCCTCTTAAATCAATTCACTGATTTAATATCCTAAAATTTGTCACTTTTAGGCCTTTTATTTGTTGAGGAAACAACTACATTTTGATTTCACTTTCTTGTCTTGACACAGTCCTATTGGGATTCTTAATGGTTTTGATAACTAGACAAGACATCTATCCTATCCTCCTTATCTTCTGATGTCACCATTACCCTTATTATGTCTCTAGATTACTTCAGTCAGTCCCAGTTTTCCACTTGGTAATATATTAACATCCCTGGGATCTACTCTGTTGTTTGATTTTATCATCATCATAACCACATGGATTTTCCTTAGCTTCCCAGACTCTACTTTTATTTCCCAAGTCCACATGGTCTTAGGTTTAATAATTCCATCATTATAGGCTCTTGGGCTCTTGGTATGGTGCCAATTAGCATAATCTCGGGCCCTTGGGGGCTGATGGGCTCTTAGAATGGTTCCAAGAGGAATAATCCCAAGTCCTCAAGGGCTTGAGGCTTTACATATCTTACTAAATTTCCACTAGGCTGGGTTGCTAGGATCCCATTTGAAAACATCTCTCTCACCTACTCTCCCAAATTGTTTTACTATGTACGAAGTCACCTTTGGGAATTAGGTCACTGGGATCATACCACATGACAACATCTTGACAATCCAAAGAGTTGGAGGATCCCAAGTGAATTTAAATTTATCTTGAGAAGTAGTATAAACATGTCACATAGCTCTAAAAACCTTTTGAAGAATCGACTAAGTCTTGAAGAGGGTTTTATAAATGGTTCAAGGCCATTTGGAGTTGTAAAATATCACCACGTGGCTCTAGGAGACAAAGTGGGCACCTGTGGGTATTAAAGTAAAAGAACATAGTCAAATTTTTTAATCTTTTATAAGCTAGCAACTAAGAAATTCAAATCAAAATGGAAAGATTTCAAAATAAAAGTAATAAGGTAGATAAACTTAGCAAAATAAATCCATTTTTTAATGAATTAAAATCCATTTTCAAAGTAGATTTTGACATTTTTATAAAATTGACTAAGGAAAAAGTTGAACATAAGAAAAAATTTATCCAACTTACAATGAAAAACATAATCATAAGTTATATTATGAATAGTAAGCTATAAAAAGGTCCTAAAATCCTAAATAAACTTACCAAGAGCCTAGGTCCAACATTGAAATGGTTGAATATCAAAGAATTTTATCATGGACTAGATCTCATAGGATTAAATTAAACCTATAAATTAGACTTTGATGCTCATAGATAAAATCTTAGATTGAATTGAGAAAAGTGTAAAATGCATTAGAAGCAAGCATGAGCAGCCATTTGTAACTTAGCATCTAGCTAACTACCATCAGGGAAAGGCTCAAACAAAGACATAAAAAGAACTCTAAAGAGGCCCTCTAGACTAGGTAAACCAATATTTAACTTAAAATAAATAGGGTTCAAATTTTTAGCCTAGAAATGGGGCATGCGGGTAAAGGAAACAAAAAAGGTGACTTCTTGTTGGGAGATACTTCCCAAGTATCTAGAGAATTTAGAATTTCTAATTTATGCATCTTTTAATTACTTAAAAGTGGTAATTGGATGCTAAGAGTGTAGTTTGAGTTGTCCTATCCCTAGGATTTCCATATACCTATTATAGAGCCTTATACTTACATTTTTATCCATTCAATAGACATTAGTCACTTATAACAAGTCAAGACACAGTACTTGAATTGTCACCTATAACCCCAATCCAAATTTCTCATTAGTCTACCAAAACTACATTAGCACCACATTTGGAACACTATAACCACATGAAATTAGTGTCCCCAACTAGGTTATATTGTCCTTATCCCCATCTCTTTCCTATGGATAATTTTTAAAACATGTTCCCCTCCTAAGTTCAACCTAAGATGATTTTATTATTCACACAAGTAACAAAACCCTAGAAATACAAATCTAATCTACATCTATTCGCTAGATGGAGAATAAATGTAAAAGTTATTCAAACTAATGATAAAGTTATACAAAATTAAGGTAAGTTATCCCTATTCTATGCTACTTTTTGAAAACTATCATCTATAACAACCTTAAGTCAAATCTTCAAGCATTCCAAATCTCAATCACATTCAATGCATCCAAGGCCAATACACAAAATTAGGCTTTTTAGGTACAATACATAGCTATAAGCTTCAGTCATATAGGAATAAAATATATAGACATAGGTGCAGGTGCTCCCCATAAATATGAATAGTCCCACAAAGTGGATATTAGCACCAAATTAAGGACATTACACATGGATGTCGCTACTATCCAAATTGGGTGCTACTATATAATGAATAACATCATAATCCTACTTACGACACTCAAAATTTCTTAGATCTTAAGTTTCAAAACCCATATTATCTGTGATAGTCTATTTTCATCTAAGTTTCTATTTAACCCTATTTATTACTATTATTGGTAAGTCAAAGTTCATAAACAATTAGTACTTAATTGTTGCATATTTATTTAACTAATTTAGACATCTCATCCCTTTGACTAGACATTAGGTAATTACTTTTTTAAAACCCTAAAAGGTTAAATCATTTTTGGTGAACTTGTCTTACTTTGAGCTTACATAAATTCCTATTTTTGTGCAATAAATTCAAGGTTGCATACTTTTGCTTTTATTTTGACAACATAGCTATTTCAAATCATTTTTATTAAGATTTCAATTTATTTTACATCTAATTTAAATTATTGTAAAAAAAAACTTAGCTTCCAAAACCCTAACCCTAGATAAACCTAGGGTTCACATTGCCTGACTTTATTAACACTACAACTTGATACCATGATTATCATGATAGAAGCCATCTTTTATTTCATGTTAAAAATCTTGAAACTTTTCTTATCATGTTTATTTCCAAATATTTGTAAAAAGGTACATATGTGTGTTGCTTCTATCTTGTATTTAGTTCAGGAGAATCTTATTTCACATATTGGTCTTCCATCATATGATCCCTATTTTCCTATGGATTATTATTATATGGCTCATTTTGATCTACCTCCAGTCACTACTAGATGACAAAGGGCTTAGAGGAATCCATTAGTTTGCCTCCACATAAACCACTTGATTATCTATGCCCCCATCTTTCCTCTACTACTCACCTAAGGTAAATAATAGATCCCATAGTTCTAGCAATCACTAAGCATAATACAGTACCTCTTCAGCCTATATAGGAGCAATGTAACCCTACCATACCTCTTCATCCCTAGAAGACTATAATAACACCCAAATATCAGAAAATGGAATTTGATATTATGGATCAGTTGAGGAATACAACAACTAAAATATCTAGTTTGTAATTACTTAAAATATATATATATATTCAAAGATAATATTTTTAAAACACTTAATCACAAAAAAAATTCTTGATGATATAAAACCAATATATTTTTCATCTATCATGAATACTATCAAAGATGTGGAGGATGTGATATCTTTTTCTAATGAGGATTTACCTTCACAATCATTCATTGATAAAAAAAATTGATACTTTTTATTCAAGCTCCAATCAACAATACAAATATTAAATAAGTTCTCATCAATAGTGGTTTAGGGATCAATATATATAACCTCATATTATTGAAAAATATACAAGAACATTCAAGGGTTTGACAAAATTCCTTGATAGACATTGGGATCAATCACATTGGATATTAAAAAGGGACAAAAGATATTGTCTACCAACTTTTAGGTCATGCCAAATCATTTACATTATAATTTACTACTCGAGAATCCGTAGATACATGTCATAGAGTCTGTACCTTCCTCTCTTCATAGATGTGTTAAATTTATACATGATGGGTACCTATACACATGCCCAATTGATAATCAACCATTTCAATATTATAGGCTCACTATTCCTCCTACACTGAGTACATCCAATGGGACACCTCATGTTCTCATTGATCCCCCAACTCACTAGATTCCTATTGAGTAGATGCATGCTTATGAGGTGGGGGATTCTTGTAAGACACCTTTAGAGCCTCATATAGTATAGACACCTTTATATATGATAGAGGAGTAGCCCCTTTAAGCATAGTTACCTTATTTGATGATAAGAGACCAACCTCTATAAGCGTAGTTACCTCACCGAACATAGAGGGATAGCCTCTACTAGTACAAACATACTCATTCAGGATAGATGATGTGATTCTAATAGTCTAGTTACCTTTATTTATTAATTTAGAAGAATCTTACATTCATGATTCTCACATAGATTCATAGGTCACTATAGAAGATGATCAACCACCTAGAAACATTGATGATTATTTATGTGGATTGAGATTTACACCAATGGGTATAGGGGAATACAATGATAATTCAAATGAAATTATACCTTACCCTACACCAATAGCATCATTTGTTCAATATTCTACAACTACATGATCCCATACTCATCAAGAATCAATAATGAAACCATTGATCCATTCAGTACATATGGTCACATCCATGGATACCAATTCAGTCTTATATATTCAAGTAGGGAGCTCATAAGATAGACCACACCAAATACTAAAATTATTACTTAGTATGAGATTGAAGTTATTACACACGATTTAACATAGATCAGCTATAAGATTTTCACTATAAGAAGGGAAACTATTTTGTCATTTCCATAGACTCACAAAACATGATACAAACACATGTGTAACACTACAACATAATCTAAATAAGTTTAAGGCTAAGGGCACTATCTAGATTATACAACCACCAACTCCACAGGAACCACCACCACCAATGATATGAGTGACAACACAAATAAGAGAATCATGATAGTGTCATCGATGATATAGATATTCATGATGTGATCCACTCACTATACGTATATTTATCACAAATATATATCTTCCACATGTTGTTATAGATGAGGATTCTAATCCTAATACTTGCACTTTAGGATTTTTACATCGCATTGGTTATTAGGAAAGTGAGGTATAACATGTTATACACTATTAAGACTCTATTGGACATATTAAATTACCAATTGCATGTTAAGGTTAAAACATAAGACTTAGTTAAGGTTATTACATAGTTTTGATTGAATAGAGGCTTTGAAACCCTCTCTAGTGATCTTATTTAGTAAGATATCCACTAATTAGGTCTAAGAAATCCACATATTGGTCATGTTCTTGATTATGTAATGTATCCCTAATTGAAAGTGTAAGTAAGATATGTATGTAATCAAAAATACATCATATCTATAAATAAATCCTTACTCAAAGAAGATAGATCCTATTTACACTTCTGATTGGGGAAACATTAGATAGTTAAGAACATGCCCTGCTAGACTTAATTAGTGGATCTCTTATCACAATAAATAATATATTAGGGAGGGCTTCAAATCCTCTAATAAAGAAGAATCAAACAATAACCCTAGCTAATTAGGTCTTATGTATTCATATTCACTAAACTAATAATAAGTAAAGTAAAGTCTAATCTTGTGCTCACCAAATCTTGTAGCATAAAGTCAAGGTAATAAACAATAAAAGTAAATATGCATAAAAGACATATACTCACATCAATGTATATAGAATCCTAATGCATGGAAGATAAGTACAAATTAATATATATCTACTCTTACAAAAGAAGAACAAAGCTAGGAATACTTACCTTTGAAGTTGAACCCATTAAGCCTCAATCTCTCTCTTATCCGAGGTACTTTGGAAGAGGTTGTTGTGGCATGTAAGCATGACAAAGATAAATCAGATATAGATTACACAACCTATCAATGCATCTAAAAAATTTCTCCACAAGATAAGATCTATATCTCCAAAGAAAGTATGAAACCCTAAGCTTGCTCATCAAGTAGAATGGTGGATAAGTAGATTTACAATAGATCTTACTTCTTCTTCTCTTCTCTAAATAATAGTGAAATGATCTTGTATATATAGGTGGATTTAACCCTAAGCCCTTTTGAAATTTTTGGATAACAGGGTCAGTCTAGTCGACTTAGTAAAGTTATGGAAAAAAATTCACTAGGTCACAAGTTAGGTCGACCAGGAGTTGACATAGACCCTAAATGAATTTCACCCATAAAAGTATAGGGTCAACCCAATCGACCTAGTTGTACTATAAATATTAAAAAGGGGCTTTAGGATAGAAAAAGGGGGATGAAAAGTGGGAAATGATTAAGGAGTGTATAATAGAGAAGAATAATTTTAGGGGAATAGTTTTCATGCGACAAGTGTGTAGATAACAAGTGGAAAAAGGGACAATAATCTTGTGAAGCACCAATGGTCTATCCAACCCTTTTTAAGTGCACCCCTCAAGGTGTACACTTAGAGAGATTGAGATTCAATGGGCTCCTAAAAGATAAAGAGTGTCAATAACTGATAGAAGTTTGAAAATAATATGTGTGTGTGTGTGTGTGTGTGTGTGTGTGTGTGTGTATATATATATATATATATATGCCTCACTTGAAGCTCATCACATGTCATGTAAGTGGAACACAAGATGGTACTTTAAAAATAAAACATGATAACACATAAAACTGATTCTAATTAAAATGAAATAAGGAGAAAATAAGACAAATGAAAGGATAAAATTGAAAAACACATATATTTACTTACCATAGTGTTTTATATAAATAAGTAGACTGTAAGAGATGTGATGGCATCCAATGTGAGGAATATTAGGTAAACCTATAGAGATTTGTGCAAAAAAAAGTGAAAATTGAAATTTTTAGAATATAGTCATATAGTATTGTAAAATATTCTCTATGATGTCATGATTTAACTTTTTATAGTTCAAAAAATGAGTTAGTAAAAACAAAGATATGAGAAAAATAAGGAATTTGATGGTAAATATTTGAAAGGTAAAGAATTGTGAATAGTAAGTATAATGACGGTGAAAAGAAAGTCGCTTTTTTATTATTTGACTTATTTTTAGAGAAAAATAGATTTTTGAGAGACCAAATGAAAGTTAATAAAGCTAGGATGGTGAGGAGATGATAATCGAGATGAGAGGGATGCCTAACAGTCATAATGGGTGAAGCATAGGTAGGTAACTGAGAATTTTAAACCTATTTCAAATATTTTATTGAAAATTAAGTATTTTATAATTTTTTTTTAATTAGGTCAATTATAGAAACCAAAATAAACCCCAGATAGTTGCTAAGGGTACTAGAGGCCAAATAGGGAAATGGGTTGAAAGGAATTAGAGTAATAAATGCTGAACAAGGAAATGAATTAGCATTATAAACCAAGTCAACCTAGTCAACCTAGTAGGATGAAAATTTTGATTACATATTAGCATCAAGATAGAGCATAAAGGATGGTCATCCCAAGATAGAGTTGGTCAATAGAAGTACCACTCAGGTGAGGGTTTAGATGGGCATGGGTAGTGACCCTAGGGTTTGCATTGATTGGGAGGCATCCTATAGATGAAGTAATTAGAGGATGAGATAATGGAGAGACTATGTTTATCAGTCATGCAAATGGGGATATGGTGATAAGAGACATTAGAAAGGTAATATATAGTTGAAATTTACTTAATTTTTTTAAGATAGATTTTGAGATATATCTATGTTCTAAAATCTATCTGATTTGATTTTTGTAGATCTTGCAAAGGAGGAGACCACATGGGGATCCCTAGTGAGAGGAGTACTCCATGAGATCTTAGACAAGGTGTTAATTTTATACAACCCTGCTACACTAGATGATCCTATGATACTATCTACCTTATCTCAAGTGAGCTGATTTAGACTAGTAGGAGAGGACATTTTGTTATTACAACCACATAGGGATGAGCTATAGCCACCTAGCATGTGAGTAGGAGAGGAACAAGCATGGTAGGCCTTGGCTTAGGAGAGATCCACACATATGGCTACCATGACTCAACTAGCATAGGTATGGGCTTAAGTGGACAACCTACAAGGATAGGTGATAGGTTTTAGATCTTAGGCAACCTATTTATAGTGTAATATTTAGAGGGGATTATTCAAGGTATCTATGGATAGTATGGCTAGGCCTTGAGATAGACAAGATAGATCCCAACCTTAGAGTTGGAATGATGTATTTTTGTACTTTATATTAGAAACACATGATATATATATATATAGAGAGAGATATATCATTTTGACAGTTGGATGTTGATCTTATGTGTTTGTATTGTGGTTGTGGTTATGGATGCATAGATATATTTCTCTATATCACATGTATTTATCTTTTTTTGTTTATAAAATAAGAAATATATGTGTTTGTGATTTATTTTATAGCATTATGTAGTACACATGCATGGACAAAAAGAAATAGGTGAAAAATACTTTTGCTAAGTATAATCAATCAAAAATAAATGTACTACACACTATTTCATATTGACTAAGTATAGGAAACCAAGGAGTGATAAATAAGAGGGATAAAAGTTTGTTTTTAAACCATGAGAAAGATTGGCACCAAATTAAAATAAGTAAAATCACACTAAATCACATTGAGAAATATAAAAATAAAGTAATAAAGTGGAAAACATGTAAAAAAATAAATGGTATAAAAATAAATCAATTAAGTCAACCAATCATACTAAATCACATTGGTAAGTATGAAAATAAAAACAAAATTGGAAAATTGGTCTTAAATTTATCACACTAATTCCAGATGGGAAGTATGAAAATTTCAAGAAATGGTTGGATTCTTATACGCAATCAAAAATAGGAAGATAAAATTTAAAGAGTAATGAATTAAGCATAAAACATACAAGATGGGAATCATGTTAATGATGTGTAACTTCATGATCAATCAAATATTATCTCATATTTAACACATGTAATTTTTGTTAGGACATGGATTATTGGAAAATTTTGTGAGGAAGGTCAGGTCCTATTTGTGGTCTTACACTACAACTCACAAAGGGAACACCAATGAGGTGGAACAAATGTGAAAAACTAGTAAAACGGGGATGTTGGTAATAGTAATGTGAAATTTTGGTAATTTGTGAGGAAGGCCAGGTCCTATCCATGGTCTTATAATGCAACTCACAAATAGAATCCCTTGGGGAGTGATTACTGAAAAAAATAATATTTCACAAGAGGAAATATTATGATTGGTATGGATTGAAAAAGGAAATTTAAAAATCATAATTTAGGCATCTTATGAGAAGACCTTAGGAAACATGAGGCATACTAAGGACATGAGAAGACACTAATTGACTAGTGACTATCAATGTAGAAAAGAAACCTATTCACTATAGACACAAATCTATGTAAGAAAACAAGCATGCTACTAAGATAAAATCATGAAGGTAGATTGGTAAAATAAAATTAAAATAGACCTACCTTCCTATGACATGTTCCCCAATCCTCTGGACCCCTTATAAAGTCATCAGTCTACTATGAAGATTGGATACTGATGTGAGAAAGTAGGTGGCACTACAAAATTGTTTTATTTTCCTTTTCTAATCTATTGGCCTATTGGAGCTCAGCTATATTTTGAGGCCAACTATGGAGTTTGAGCTTTGATTAGAAGAAAGATATGTTCTTGTAATAATGACATTTAGTGTGATTTGAATTTTGATAATTTCAAATGTTTTGCCTTTTGAATCATTGCCTTTTATTAAATGATTTGTCTTTTGAATATTTTTATTGGTTTTTTAAGATTCCTCCTCCATATAGACTTGGGATGACCAGTCATGAAAGATATAGTGATATACATTAATAAGCTTTAGGATTTAGCTAAAGGAAGCTAAGTAACCAAAGACAAGACTCATTAGGACACTTAGGCTTAACAATTAACTAGCATGTTATCTCAAGTCTCAACCATGTATGCTTAGTTTATGAAAAGGAATAAAGGGGAAGAAAGAAGATCCAAAGTGGTGTAGTAAAAATGATATTATAATGAGATGAATTGTTTGATAACCGATCACTTAGTATATAAGGAATGATTAAAGGGAGCAAGGTTTGCATAACCAAGTCACAATAATAATTATTCATGTATATAGAGATAAGAGAGTAAACAATCATGAAAAGATAACAAGGGAGTTTTTAAGAAATAAAATCAAGAAGAAAAATAAGGCAATGATAAATAAGAAATCTATAATAAAACATAAATGACATTATAAGAAATATAAAGTGCAAAATCAAAGTCACCATGTAAGATAAATAAGAAGTTGACACAATGTCAAATATATAATAGATAGATAAATAAAAAGTTGGAGCACACATCCAATCAAAATGAAAATGTCAGAAAACCATGTATGTGCTCATAATTACTGATATATTTGTCCACACACATTATCCAAGACATCTGATAAGTCTATATGAAGTTGAATACAAACTGTAGAAATGTCTCATCGATCTTTAGCAAAAATTGGTAAAATACTTTACATCTAATATTCTCAATTGAAAATGTAGGAATGATTGATTAATGGATCATGTTTAGGAGGGATATCATGCAAGGGGTGATCTAGAGAATGCAATAGAATGTAATTTATAGAAGATGAAGGGATCACTAGTGGGGAAGGAACCGTAGGTGAGGGACTCACAAGTAGAGAAGGATCCATAAATGAGGGAAGGTCCACGAGTGAGGTATTCATATGTGGATCCCATAAGAGGAGATGGAACCATAGGGAATAATGGGGATCATTCTTGTGGGAATAACCTATGGGAAAAATGGTAAAAGGTAAAGGAATAATTAAAATATGATCTTTAATATACTACTGAAGGAAGCAACATTGGTGCTAAAGACAATATACCTCTCCATACTTAGGAATATACTCAGATAATACAAGGGAGGTATAGCCTTGTCTAAGGACTGAGGGGTAGTAAGATGTAAAGTGTTAATATATTATCAGAACTTATGATAATGCATGGATGAATGGTTATCTATGACATGAAAGTAACAGATACACTTTTGAGTAGTCTTGATAGGTGTACTCATAAGATGAGGCATAATAGAATTAGAAGGAACTTGGTGAGGTTGATCAGCCTATTTGGTGGTAAAAGTAATCATATATGATAAAGGAATCAAACCATTGCCAAGATAAGGTGGTGTCAGTGGAGATATAGGGCAAGGCTCAATAGTAAAAGACATAGGATCAGAAGCATTAATAGACTTAACTAAAGTAAGTGTAAGAATAAGATATAAATCAAGTTCTACTAAGGTAAAGGTGGGGTCTACAGAAGGCTGAAGGAGTATTGCATTCATCTCAAGTATAAGCAAGCTATAGGGGTCATGATACCTATTAAAGCAATAGGGCCTAGTTATATCATGATCCACAAGCATACTCCTATGAGGTTCTTAAAAACCTAGAGGTGTCCACACCATCTCTACCTTGCAATAGAGAGGAAAAATACTAAAATTAGGAATGATATATGACAGAACATGAGAAGATATACTAAAAGAAAAAAGAAAATAAGAATGATAATGGATAATCTCAACATTATAGGCCCTAATAAGGCCTCCTAAGAATGGATCATATAATGTATAATCATGATCATAATTAGGCATATGAAGATCAATGGGATAGGTAGGGATGACACTATTGTCCAATGAGGTGTGATGAATGGAATGCCAAGTATTAGTTAAGATAATGTGGGTGTCATCATAAGGTGGTTGACGAGAACGATGTTGCAAAGACATGGGAAACTAAGAGATGAGATGAGGTGAGAGATAAAAAGTTTCAATCTTGAGATTGATCTTGTCAGGCTCATCATTTAAAGAGGTGACCATTATAACCTCGATTGGAATTGATGGGAAAGTTAAATCATTGAGACTCATGAAATGGAACACTTGGCAAGGGTTCAAGGGTAGGAATCTTGAATACACCTCAGTCTTGGAATTATTTAAAATTATAAGGGTTAGTGTCATTCTAAATCCTATGTATGGGTTCCATTATGAGTTAATTTAATGCATGAGCAAGTGAAGGAAGCAGCTACTCTCATATGATGAGTCTAAGGCCTACCAATCAAAATGTTGTAACATGAAGGAAAGTTAAAAATCATCACCTTAATGTAAATATTGATAGGTGGGATGGTAATGGGGAGTCGCACATAACCTAAAGGAGGCATTTTCCTTTGGTCATAGCCTTAACATGTGCAATGTATGGATTTGAGATTGCATTCAGAATATCTAAGGATTTTGATAAAATAGATAGATGTAACACAAGTGCTAGAAGCCTCATCAATCAAGGCATGCTTGACTTGAATATCACCAATTTGGACACTAATGAATAAAGGAGGATCATCTACATGAATCAAAATATCATCGAGAATCATGGAAGTAAAGGGAAATTTGAGGGAAAGAGAAGTGCCCATTATTTCATCAACATGTAAGGACATCTCTTCACATTATTTCATGATGATATCTTTAGATATAGATAAGGTTGCTTCACATCATACTAAGAGAGGATTGAGGGAAATTTCAAATAAAAGCTACATAAGACAATTTTGATGACATAGAGAGGTTCTCATAAGCTCAAGAAATGGGATTTGGGATGGGAGATTTGTGAGTTTTGTAACAGGATCCCACTCATCATAACCCATATTAATATTATTAGAAAGAGGTACATAGTGATGAATAAGGTCTTTGGAATGAGGACCTAAAGTACATTAGAATTCATATTGATAATAGGTATAAGGTTTAATGATAGGACAAGTTTATGATTATGTTAAGAAGATGAAGTAGCTGATGTAGTTTGGTTTTGAGAATTGTTAGAAGTGTTGATAAAATCTTGAGTATCATTGGTGATAGGTAAAGAAGATGGAGGGATGGTATAAATAGAATGGGAAGTGTTATCTAAGGGATGAGTTAGAATTGGTTAATTAAAAGATATAAGGTCATCTTGACCAATTCATTTAAGTGAGTTGGAGAATAATCTTGGATAACACCAAATATACAAGACAATATGGATCTATAGATGGGTGAGGATCAATGAAAGCAACCACCCTTTGTATATTAGTCATATTAACCACATTCTCTTTAGAAGTTGGGTCAATAAGGATTTATGTATTATTGGTAGAAGGGGTGGGATTGTATTTGTTATCTTGGTGATTTGGAGGAGGATCTTTATAGATAGCCGAATGAGAATTAGCTTGATTAAAAGATTGAGATTTAGTATTTGTTTCATGGGATTTCAAAGCAATGTCATAGGCTTGCTAGCATTTCCAAATGATAAAGTCATGGTCAAAATTGGTATGAATAATAAAATCCATAGCCCAAATTACAAAGCTACCTGATCTTATGAGAATGACCCCAACTAGCATGAAACCAACAAAATTTATTTAGATCATACCGAGATTTCATGTGATGAGTGGGATCAAGTTCTCATGGGAGAGGCCTAGGTAGATGTTTTAGTAAATGTACTGAGGATAAAGGTTTGTAAACATTGATGTTATTAGGTGAAGATAAATTAGGATTGGTAAATTGGTTGGAAGAGGGATCTGTTTTTAAAGATTGGTGAGAAACAACAACTTGATTAATGTTAATGGTGCCATAAGAGTCCATGACACCACCATTGATAGCATGATGATTCTTGCTATTGGGTAAGATACGAGTACCCACAGAAGGTTGGGTTGGATTGAATTTATGCATAAGGAAATCTTGGAAATTGCTTGGTCAATAACCTCCTCTAAGGTATGTGGAGAGAGAGTTCATACCTGATATTACAACTTGGGAAAAAGAGCATTAGTAAAGAGATGGAAAAGGTTATCATCAGCCATGTTATGTTCACATTTGTTGGATAATGTCTTCCATCATTTAATAAAATATTGGTTATTTTTGGTTTTAAATTACTTACAATTGATAAATTGGGCCAAGTATTCTCAAGAAGATCACTAGTTTGGAATTATTGGACTAGAGCATTTAGTAAATCTTTCAAACTAGTTATAGAGTGAGTTATAAGTTGGTTGTACCAATCTAAAACATCATCTATGAGAGTTTTGGATAATATCTTGGTAGCATTAAAGGTAATTAATTTAATCCAATTTTTATATATATTTCCAAATGTATTTAGATGAAGAGTAGGATTAGTTGACCCATTGTAATAAATGGTAGGGGTGATGCCTCCTATATTGATATTATCAATTTGAGATGTAATAGGCTCACTTTGAAGGTTCTTGATTGTCTTTTTGATAAGAGGAGGTTGAGGGATAAGATTACCATGGGAATCCTAAAGAGGAGGTGCAGGGATATTTTTATTATGTGTGCCCCATGGCATCTATTTAGGGTGGGTTTGAAGATGGATAAGGTACTTTTCATTTGCATCATTTAGTTTGCATTATTATCTTGAAAAACATTAATTTTATTAAAATTTTGTGACAGGAGTTGATGGATTTGAGTTGTATTGTTGGAATTGTTTAAAGTATTAGAATTGAAAGTAGTGGCTTGACTACCACTATGGGTGTTAGTAGGATCTTGAGAAGATCTATTAGAATGTGAGGCACTAGTGTCAAAATTTTCTTGTGTGGAAAATATGGACTAGTAAAGGGATGATAAGTAACACTAGAAGCATGATTACCATGGGTAGCGAAAGGTATACTAGTGGAAGGATTAAGGAGAATGGGTCTTTAAATAGGCCCACTAGATGTAGAACCTACCATTTTAGTAGAGATACTAGGCATGGAGGTAAATGAAGTCAGAGAAGAAGAAGTCATGGTATGAGAAGGGGTCAAAATAGAGTGAATATGCTAAGAAAAAAAGAAGCTAAGATCCCCAAATCTATGTGAGAGCATGGGAGAAGGTGAATGAGGATCTTTATTTTGACCACTAATCATGAGATGGTAAATGGTAGAAGGATCCTTTGCTTGATGTTGAGGAAATTCAGAGATAAAGAAGAGCATTTTAGGTGTATACTCTAATTTGGGTTGATCTTCAAGTGAGAAGAGAGGATTACAAAGTGAAGAGGAATGAGGAGGGATCCCATAGTTTATTGTGTGAGTAGCTCTATGAACATTACTTTCATCCAAAAGAGGAGCCATAATATGCTTATGGGAGACTGTATGAGGGTTGGTAAGACTCATCATATCCATTGAATTCAACTCAGTGTTGTCTTCAAACAATATGTTCATGATGAAGGAAAAGGTGATAAAAAATTAGGGAAATAAGAAAGAACAAATAAGAGTATAGAGTAAACTAGGTCAACTTAGTACTAAAAATAGGGTCTAAAAACTAAAAAAATAGGGATACAGAGTCAATAGGGTCAACCTAGTTATATAACCTAAGATATAAAATAGGTAGAGAAGGATACAGAGTTGATAGGGTCGACTTAGTAGCATATCTTAAGGGGTAGAAAAGAATACTATGTCGATAAGGTCAACTCAATACTATAGGTAGGGAAAATAAGTCTATAAAAGAATATGTTGAATAGAATGGTTGTGTACTAAAATAAGAAAAAAAATTCAAGTAATTTTGAAAGTAAGAAATGCAAAGAAACACATAATCAGTTAGGTCAATGAGGATGATCTAATTGAAGCACATAGCATAAAATCTTACACCAATGTTGGCCAATGCATGTTTTTGTAATATAACATACAATTAAGCAAAGAGTAAGCAGTCAAATTGGAAATTAAATGCTAACTAAGTGGTCACCCTAAATGTTAGATTATTAGAGTATTATTTTAAGTGTGATAGGAAGTTGTCTATAAATAGGGATCTAGAAAACAATCTCTAGATGGTTTCAGGATGTTTAGGATGAAAGGGATCTGTGTTGACAATGGTAATAGATTAGTATTAGGGTCTATCCCCTCACTTCACACACCACAGTGATAAGGGTGTTAGGTGTTTTTCCAATATATATCATTAAACACATATTTATACTTGTCTAGAAAACCAAGTTGGATTCCCCCTTGTTGATGAAATCTAGGTAGGTAGGCATTAGTTAGACAATCATTTAAATATATTTTAAGATTATGTGATTTGGTAGTGTGTGGAAGAAATAAAAAAATTATGCAACTAAAGGTATATTGAAAAACCACCTAAATATACTATGTGATCTATTACAATCATGCAAGCAACTAAAGGTGAAAGTGTAAAGTAATTACTAGTATATAAGTTTTAATTTCAACTTTGAAACATAGTATAGTGTCAGTTCAGATGATAGTGTATGCAGATATTACAAAATAAAGTTGATAATGTGATTACTATACTACTAAAGCAAGGGTCTATTAAAAATTATGTTGACAGTGTCAACCTAGTTTGTTGTATAAAGGCAAATTTAAAGACTATAAACTATGAAAAATAGAACTATAATGAGTAATAAAAATGATAGAGAAAGAGATAAAAAAACTTGGTGGGCTGGAAGATGTAAAGGAATGTGGGATTGTTGTTGAAGTGCCTTAATTTTTACTTGCAAATTATGCTAACTATGTCGACTGGGTCAACTTAGTTCTTTAGTTCTCTATTTTTAAAAGCCTATGAAGAATACAATACTATCACTATTGACCTAGTATGTTTTCTAAAAGTTTGGAAGTGTACTATGTGAATTGGGTCAACCTAATAATAGCCTATCTAGAAAGAAGTATGTAAGTGTAATGTGTCAATTGAGTTCACCTATTAGCCTATCTAGAAGTGAAAACCTATATTGTGTCACCCTATTCTACATGGTAGCCTTTATTTTATGAAGACCTACACAAATAGAATAGATTCTTTTTTGATGTGACTATGTGTTAGACATAGGCACAAAAGTTATAAACTATACTAACACTATCGACCTAGTATCAAAAATATAGAAAAATAATAAATAAAATTATAAAATAATGAAAAATGTGAAAGAAAACATGTAAGGGATTCACATCAAGTTCATGAGAATGTATGTAATTAGAAATGCATCATGTCTATAAATCAATCCTAACTCAGAGAAGATGGATCATACTTAAACTTTTGATTGGGGACACATAGATAATCATGAACATAACCAATATGTAGATCTATTAGACCCAATTATGGGATATCTTATCACAATAGAAAATATTAGGGAGGGTTCCAAATCCTCCAATCAAGTATAATTATGCAATAACCCTAGCTAGGTCTGATATTTTCATATTCTCTATACTAATAACATTTAAATTAAAGTTTAACCTAGTGTTCACCAGAGCTTATGACACAAAGTGGGGGTAATAAAAAATAAAAGTAAACATGCATAGAAGACATATACTCATGTCAATGTATAAAAAATCATAATTCATGGAATAGAAGTACAAATGCATATCTATCTACTTTTAAAAAGGAGGAACATAGTTAGAAAAACTTACCTTTGAAGATGAACCCACCGAACCTCAATCTCTCCTTTGGTCAAGGTGCTTCACAAGAGGTTGTTGTGGTATGTAAAGATGACAAGGATAAATCATCTATAGATATGCAAACTATCAATTTATCAAAAAGACTTATACATAAGACAAGATCATATCTAAAGAAAGTATGAAACCTTAAATTTTCTCCTTAACTAGAATGGTGGATAAGAAGATGTGCAATAACTCTTACTTATTCTTATCTTCTCTAAATAATGGTGAAATGATATTGTATATATAGGAGGATTTAAACTTAAGCCCTTCCTAAAGTTTCAACTTATAGGGTCAACCCAGTTGACCTAGTATAGTTATGGATAAAAATTAACTAGGTCACGAGCTAGGTCGACCAAGAGTAGACTTTTACCCTAAATGAATTTCACCCATAAAAGTATAGGGTTGAACCAATTTACCTAGTACTATAAATAGTTGAAAGGGGCTTTAGGATAGAAAAATGAGGATGAAATGTGGTAAATTATTGAGAAGTGTATAATAGAGAAGAATGAGCTTAGGGGAATGGTTTTTAGGAGATAAGTGTGTAGATAACAAGTGGAAAAAGGGGAAACAATCTTGTGAAAAACTAATGGTGTGCCCACCCATTTCCTGGTGCACCCCTTAAGGCATACACACAGAGAGATTGAGACTCAATAAGTTCCTCCAAGATAAAGAACATTTGTAAGTGACAAAATTTTGAAACTATTATATGTATATGAGATCTCTCTTCTTTGAGCTAGAATTGATTTGTAGATCTGATCCATTTCTAATTGCATACACATTAAATAAGACAAAAGGTGAAAAATATATATGAAAACGTCTCCAATGGACATGTGAAAGTGGTTTTATCCTACTCTTTAGGATCTACTCTTATTTTATTTTACCCACTAAATCCACCATCCAAGAAGGAAAATTATTTTTTTCTAGCTAGATTGTCTAAGACCTAGGGTCTATGAAGGGTTAGGGAAAATAGTCTTTCATAATGTCTTTGTTAATTTCCATGTAATATATAAATATTATTCACTCTCCAAAATTTTCAAGTACTATTACTAGTGGTGAAACCCATTGAATATGTGAGATGGGATATATGAATCCTACCTATAATAGTTTTTCTATTTCATTTTTGATCATGTCTTATAATGTTGGATTTATCCTTCTTTGAGGTTATTTAATTTATTTAATGTTTACAATGTAGATATGGTGGGTGGATATACTTAGATGGATACATTCAATGTCACTATCTTCCTAATAAAAAACTTTAGTATGAATATTTAGTACTTTAAATACCTTGGTGTCATGTATATTGGTTAACCAATTAATTATGTTTAGAATTTTTCATGGCTATGTTTCAATTTGTTTTATAAAATTAACTCATGATAGATTTTAATTGAAAAATATGAGGATTCAACATGTGTAATGTGGTTATGTATTTGAATAATGATTCTCCTTCTGAAATCACACCTATTAATGGGCAATGAAAGCTTGAAAGAAAAGATTCTTGACTATTTTGTGCCCAACTAAAAACACTCTGTTGGATAGGTGTGTGATCAAATATTTCATCATGAGTGTACTTAAGGATGATTTGATAACCTTCTATATATATTTTATAGTCTTTATATCTAGGATAGTGATCTCCAGAGCTAGATTGGACATCTCTAAAGTTAAGCTTGGCATATTCAGAGCTAGATTGAGCATCTTTAGATCCAAATTGTCTTCTCTCATATAAATTGTTAAATATTCCTCTATCTTATTTGCATGGTTTTTAATTACCACCATTTCAAAATAAGAAATCATATTTCCATTTTTATTTGGTTCATCTACCCATAATGGATCTAAGGAATTTGGAGATGGTTTTATATGTGGATATAAAGATATTTTATTTGATTTCAATCAATTAAAGATTGTCATATCTCTAGACCTGAAATATATTAGTGTTATAAGTGTGGCCAGCCATGGCCTTCCTAGGATCAATTGATAACCCAATTTTTGACTCTTTGGTTGGATTATCATAAAATAAATATGGTATTCCAAAGATTTTACCTTTATTGGGACATATTCTATAACCTCCTCTAGCTTAATAATGGATTGGTCAGCCATTTGTAGGACTATATTAGTTGGTTTACCCTAGTCAGGGAAAGTGATTTCAATGTGTCTGATGTCATGGCATTGATATTAGCTCATAATTATACTAATATATTGGGTATTAAATTATTTCTATATATATATATATATATATATATATATATATATATATATATATATATATGGTGATGAATATAATTCCAATATATCAATGTTTTGGTAGCTTCAACTTCCCTGCTAAGAGGTCAACAAGATTACCATCTACTTGTATGGTTTTTGGATACTATCTTCTTCTTGCTAGAGTTTTGAAACACAATCATTTAATGATTATATTAATCTGAGGGATGTGTCTTATGGATTTTAGGAGTTTTATCTCTATGATTACTTTTCTTAGTTCTTGGACTAAGTTAGATTTAATTTGATTTGTTATTTCTTTAAGTTTTTTTGGAAATTGAACTAGTGAAGGAGAAGTAGGAGTATTAGTTTCTCAATGTTTTCATTTCTCCTAAATGCCTTATTTTTCCTTGATCTACTCATTTGGAAGCCTCAAATTTTCCTTTTTATTATGAATTTTTGTGATTGTGAGTGGATAAGGAATAGTCAATGTTTTTCTTGAATGTAACTGAACTTTACTAAAATCTGTAGCATTTACTCCCATGCTTAGGATTTTATATTGTTTGTGAATTAAATTGAGTTTGATTTAATTTTTTAATTTTTTGGGTTTGACTAGTAAAGTAGGCATCATAATCCATTGGGATGGAAACCTATTTTATTGATTCAATGTTTGCTTGGGTACCCATTGTTGATTTATTTTTAGAATCCATGTTTTCTAGGTTTGTTTTATTACCCATGGATATGGTTATTTAAATTATTTTGGAGACCAAATTGGTGTTCCACATGTTTCTGGAGGTGTTTGTCCAACCCATGACATCATCAATGGATTAGAATGAGTTCTAAGTACAAAGTAATTTGGGTTTTGATTATAAGAGAAATTGTTCCCTTGTCTTTTTATATAATTGAGATATTTTATTTGTTAGGTAACATATTTCAATTTATTTCTAATGAAATGAAGGAGGATGCAATTATTTATTTTATGTGTATTTGCATCACAAATATTAAACATGTTTATCATGTCAAGAGTAGTTCTTGAGTGATATTACACATCAATGCCATTGAGGCAAAACTTATTTATGTATCCTCTTCCCATAAAGTTCAAGGATTCATAAGAATAAACATACAATTATTTCAAGAAAGCTATTTTTATTATTTCCTCATCTAATTCATATCCACACCTTCTAAGGTCAAAATGGAAATGGTCATGATAGTCTTCCATGTTTTCATCTTATTTTTGTTTTATACTGAAGAATTATTATTTTTACATCTCGTAACCTATAGTAATATTAATATTTGTCCAATAATCCATTTTCCATTTAATTCTATGTGTGAATGTAATCTAGTTGTATTCTGATAAAACACATCATAGTTGAATCCTTGAGTGCTAAAGGAAATAATTTTAACTTTTGATTGTCAGATTTGTAGTCATAGGTTTGACATTAACACCTTGAATTCAAATAATAATTGGTAAGTATATTATTTTGATGTTTCCTTAAAATCAGGAAATATGTATGGGTATATATTTTTCATTGGAGAATTTTCATTTGGATATAAGACAATAATATAAGTAAATGTTCTCCCTACTAATTGAGCTTACCTGCCTCAACCCTGTTTTGTGGATTTATTATGTTTCCAATGTTGTCTCTCATCTATTCCAAATATATGTTGCAAAGGGTTCTCCTAAGAGGTGGTGAATCATCAAAAAAGGATAGAAGGCTACTTGATTGAGGTTTAGTACTCTGGTTTATAATATTTTAAAACCTAGATTGCTTATTTTAGAGGAATACACTACCTCTCAATAATGTTCCCAAAATTTAGGTGAGGCTAATAATGGTTCATCCTCAATAGTTTGAAGTTATTTTCCTAGAATATCTTCTAATACACTTTATTCTTGTGACATACTATTACTTGTAATTTTTTGGGGCTTTTTAGGAATGTATATTCCCTTTGAATGTCTTTGTCTAGTAATAAATTTATTTGAATTATAGGAATTATTTATTAATCAACTTAAAATCCCAAAAAAGGTGGCAAAAAGGATGAGGTTCAGTGTGTCCTCTTCATTTATATGAATATGTCATGTCAATATGGGTACTATCTAATAATAATCAATAGTAAGACATACAAAATGATGAATAACAACTATCTTTTTAGGGTGAATTATGGATCATTTAATTCTAAAGTTATAATATACTTGCTTGAATTGATATGTAATCTATAATTTGTGAAATAAAACAAAATTATTGAATTAAAATTACTTGTAAGGGAAATACACTTATTATAATTAGAATTACATTAAATAAAACAAACCTTTAATCTATTTTTGAAAATGTAAATTTCATGAAATAAGAACACACAACTAATCTATTATAAAAAGGTAAATAATCTGGAATGAAAATCCTTTGGAATGGAAATGATTTTGAACACACACATTAACACAATCCTACAAGTAAAGTGCATAACACAATAATTTACATAATATAATGGATGAAAAACTTTAAGACACAACAATATGAAATACATATATAAATACCAAAATAGATTTTATTTCTTTGATTGAGTGGGACCTTGATATCCCTTAGAATAAGATTAAAACACCATTACATTTGTTTAAACATTATGAAATCAAGTTCTTATTACTTCTCTAAAATTATTATAATATTAATAATAGTGATGTTCAAACTATTCAATCCTTAATACTCTATCTATCCCCTCTTCCCAAAGAGATGGTGTTTATATATCACAACATTTTTACAACTGATTCAAAATAGATAACACCTATTAAGATCAAACCTAACTAATCTCTTTCTTATTACAAAATAATATCATAACAACATCCTTTCCACATTTTAAGGAAAAATGATGGAAAGCGTTGGATTTTGTTTAACATGTGATTCCATGCCTACTGTTAGTTATAATTTATAGCATTTGAACTTAATTCTGGTGGCATATAAAAACATAATATTTATATTTGCTTATAATAAAACTTCTATAATTATCATGGCTAAAAATAGATATTACTATTTTTGGAAGTATATAGATATATTTTTAGAATTATTCCCAAAAATATACTAGACTGATTCTTATCAAGAATGTATTTATTGAATTAATGCACAATATTCAAGTGTTATTTTCTAATCTTTCTAGAATTATTTAAAACCAGTCTGGGTATCTTCAAAGCCAAACTAGTGATCTTTAGAGCCATATTGGTTATCTTTAGAGTTACTCTAGGCTGGTCCTTAGGAGTATTTTGCTAACACAAAACACTATCTTTGATTATAGTACATTCTTATGACCTATAAATAAAAAATAGTGTCTTTCCCATGCAAATGTTAGAACAAATTGGTTTAGATAGGTAACTATACTCACATAGAATAACTAAGGTAAAATACTACTTTTATACTTTTAATTAATAAGGAGTTATATTATTCAATCTAAATACACTTAAAAGGAATACTTTTAAGGGAAAAATTAGGTAATTACTTGGATATAATAACCCATTTAGTGGGCTCATCAAGATAAATTATTTTTTCCAAAAACCTAGTGTTAGGGATGAAGTTTGTTTATAAGGCTCCATATAAGATGACCACACAATATTTGTGTGAGTTATGATAGGAATTAATTTATAAGGGTTTGGTTACATGTAGTTTATCCACTTGGGGGCCACCTATGATATTCATGAACAAAAAAATATATATTTGAGAATAGGCATTGATTATAATTATTTAGAAAAAATTATTAATAGCCCCTAGCATTTGCAAAGGAGAGTTGATTTTCTTGTGCAAACATCTATGTTTTTGTACAAGACCCTTTATCATTAGGTATTTTTCATGTTTTTATCATGTTTAATCCATGTGCACAATTTTGGATAATTTTTGTCAACTTTCCCCTTGTGTTGGGTTTCATTATAAATTGAATTTTTGTTCACTTTTGGCCAATGATAATATATGATAACCTATTAATTTAATTTTGTATGATCCTTATGCTCCCATAATGTTAAAAACATTATTTTAGGGTATTTTAATAGGTCCTAGTTAGCCCATCATAATGTCCATTAACTTGTGGGTCCATTATGTCTTAATTTTCACATTTTGATATCCTCTAGTTTTGGGACACGTATAGATATACTATTATCAAGCCTATATATACAAAGCTACACTTAGCTATTGGATGATAAATTTATCTCCTTTTAATCTCTTAAGATTCAAGTCTCTCATGACAAATTTATCAACTATGATCAAGAGGTATTCACATATTACCAAGGAATCTATGCATTGATTTATTTTTTCCCTTTAAATGTTGTTCCAAGGTCTTATATCATAAACATATTATAACAAAACATTTAGTTTAATTTGAAGTCATATCTCTTACTTGGGTTGGGATTAAAATCACAAACAATATAAATATATTGAATCTAATGACAAGTATATGAGACATTTAGTTGAAACTCATAAATATCTTGCCAAAAATAATTAACCTGTAGACACTTGTTTTTCTGTGACATACTTCTAAAGAAGTTGCCAAAATCAATTAACCTATACACACTCTTTTTGTTGTGAGTTTTTTGACAATTAAGTCAAACATTAATGTATTAAAATGGAATATTTTTCTCATAAAATCATAAAAAGTGTAGGTATAACCCTAGTAAGAAACAAACAACACACCTACCACATAAAATTCAAGTCATGACTGCAATTGGCCAACTCTATCCCAATACACTTTTTTAGAGTGGTTAATTTTGGCCATTTTATAAAAGTTGTCATTAAACAAAACTATTTATGGGTTTTGTTTATCTTTCTATCTGGATCACTTTTTATAATTAAAAAATCCTCAAAAAGTGCACAATAAGCCAAACGTAAGTTATTTATTTTTTATCCCTCTTTGCGAAGTTTCAAACATTTTATTTGTATATTTTAAAACATTTCATATTTATATGTATGATTTTATTTATTATATTTAGTTAGATTTGGATTGTGCTATAGTTTTAATTTTATGCATAGTGTTATTCTAATTATGCATAAAGGGTTAAAACATCTTCATAAAATGAGAGAATCTTGTATCTTTTAAAAGATAGAATTGAGATCTAGGTGTCATCAACTAGGAATTAAAGATATTAAAAAGATAAATATATATTTTTACATTTCCTATGGTTATTATGAACTTTTATTAGTGTTTTTTCTCTCACCAATGCACCTATGGTATCCATTAGCCTCATGTGAATGCATTTATAATCTATTTTGAATAGTTTTTACTCATCTTCCTTAATGACATTTTTATATAATCATGAATTGAGGAATAAAATGAATAGCATTTGAGGCTAATCTTGTAGTTATCAAAAAAGATTCAACTACATGGAAATTTATAAAAGATCACTTCTTCTAGAAAGAGGTGCAATATTTGGGCCATATTATTTCAAGAGCTTGTATAGTAGTGGATATAACTAAGATAAGTGTAATTATGTATTTATAAACCCTTTAAAATGTTACTAAGGTATGGATTTTTATGGGATTGGGTGGTTATTATTGAAGGTTTATGGAAAAATTATTAATAAATGGAGCTTAGTTCAATTCCATTAAGAGTAAATGTGGAGCTACATCAACAAGATTAAGGAGTTATTGATGAAAACACTGATGTTATGGGTATCATATATAAAAAATGGGTTCCTATTATGCATGGATGTATCCATTTAAGGAATTAGTTGATTCCATATTCATGAAGGTAGAGTTTTTACACATAAGCCACATAAGCTCAAGGATCAAAATATTTATTATTAAGAACATGTTTTATATTTGGATGTAATATTGGATGCATTACACATGTGGAGACACTACACTTTGGGTCATTATTTCGATCTTAATATTGACCACTGGAGTATTACATACATATTCATTCACCCTACATTGAATTTAAGGAAGAAACAATGGATGGAGTCCTTTTATGAATACGACTTTGATATTGGTTATATTAAAATAAAAGATAAAATAATTGTAAATGTCCTAATTATGAGTATAAACTTCTATTTTATGTTAGTCATGAATGAAATATTGTGTAGTAGCATTGTATAGTTGTAAAAGGATTACTATCATATGAAAAGTTTATATCGACCTTTCAAAGTTGATTTTTTGTGTAACCTATGCATAAGGACTATAAATTAGAATATGATGGAATTTTCTTGTATCAACAATGAATGTATGTGACTAGTGGTTGTGGCATGTGATATTAAAACATGCATGAGGAACACAAAGAACATTATTATTCTAATCCTTAGTTCAATAAGATAATTCTATATTTTAAAGGTCTATAGTATTGGTTGGGATAAAGTGTGGCATGACTAAATGTGTTGCACAATTCTTAGTTGTCAACGACTTAATGTAAATTGTAGTCATCCCACTAAATTTTATATTTTCATGACCTTCTAAGTCGAAATTGATTATAGCATCCACATATTTTATTTTTGGGTTGCCTTTGACTCAATGTAGATATGTTCCACAATTTTAATTTTTGACAAGATAACTAATGTATAAAGCTTTATTCTAAGAAAGGACACTTATGAGGCTATAGATATTGTAAAATATTAAATAAAAGATATTTTTAGATTGCATATAAGTACACTTAAGATATTTTATAATAGAATATTGAAAAATCTTAAATAACACAGATTTTTAGATTATATACAAGTACACTTAAGATATTTTATAATAGAATATCCTTTCTCCTATCTCTTTTATATATTAACTTCATAAAATCCTTAGGCATGAAACATGATTTTAGCATAACATATAATATAGAAACAAATTAGAAAATAGAGATGGGTTACAAGGGTGTCATAGATTAACAAAATGATTGGCAAAACCACATACCTTTGGTAGAGTTCACATATAATGATAGTCAAAACATCTTAATTGACATGGAACCATATGAAAATATTTATGGGGGTCCTTGTATAACTCCTTTGAGTTGAGACATGCTTTAGATATATGTTTTGATTGGCCCAAATTTATTCGATAACATGGAGGGTTTTTTGTCATATTATGAAACATATCAAAGCAACCCAATAACATCACCATATTTATGCCAATTGTAATATTATAAATATGAGTTTTGATTAGGTTATAGGGTATTTATACATGTTATAAATCCTATAATCATGGGGAATATTGGACATTTATCTAAGTTTGCACCCTAATTCAGCAAATAAATTTATATTTAAGAGATATCAAGATTAGTTTATCATATACTTTCATGGTAACAAAATATATTTTAGACACTTAATATTAGTACAAGACCATTTTTTATTGCATATTTTTCATGTTTTATAACACTTGGTCTATTTATGTAAATTTAGATATTTTTGGATAATTTCAATCCACATTAAACTCTCTTTGGCCTTAATTTATCTATATTTTCATAGGAACACCTCATATATGTTATTTATCGACACAAAGACCCCAAATAGACATTCTTTGTTTAGCTTATTGTTTATATTGATCATGTCTACCTTTTTGGTAAGATTATGTAGTTCTCACTTCATTAGTCCTTCATGTCTTGGCTTAATTACTTGTTCTTTGATTGTGTTTTAACCTAATTTGGAATGAATAACCCTGATTAAGATAAAAAATTAAATGTAGTTTAGATTTTAAAGTATGAAAATCAAGCATGAATATGAATGTAAACTACTAAAATAAATTTGACAAGAGGCATGTGCTAAATATGAAAATTATTAAAGAGATAAAGAAACTTATATTTTTTTATTCTTTGACTAATTGTGATTGAATTGTGATAGTGGGAAGGGTTAAAAATAAGACTATGATTTGATTTTATATATAATTGTCTGTATGTGAGTGTAGGGTCACTAACATTAGGTTAGGGTATGTCCATTGATGCTAGTGACTAAGGTTGATGTTTCTGTTTTAGAATTAATTAGCTCTTTGTGACCATATAGTTTATTATGTCTGCTTTTAATACCTTTATATGTGATATTGATGCATCATTTTGTGTATATCTCTAAAAATCAATGTCCTTGAAACCCTAGGTATGCTTGTGATTGGTAGAAACTATAAAAAATAAGGAAATATATTGGCAAAACTACATACCTTTGGTAGAGTTCACATATAATGATAGTTAAAACATCTTAATTGACATGGAACCATATGAAAATTTTTATGGGGGTCCTTTGAGTTGAGACATACTTTAGAAATATGTTTTGATTGGCCTAAATTTAATCAATAACATGGAAGGTTTTTTGTCATATTATGAAACATATCAAAGCAAACCAATAACATCAACATATTTATGCCAATTGTAATATTATAAATATGAGTTTTGATTAGGTGATAGGGTATTTTATAAATGTTATAAATCCTATAATCATAGATTAACAAAGTGATTGGCAAAACTACATACCTTTGGTAGAGTTCACATATAATGATAGTCAAAACATCTTAATTGACATGGAACCATATGAAAAAATTAATGGGGGTCCTTGTATAACTCCTTTGAGTTGAGACATACTTTATAAATAATTTTTGATTGGCCACAATTTAATCGATAACATGGAGGGTTTTTTGTCATATACATGTTATAAATCCTATAATCATGGGGAATATTGGACATATATCCAAGTTTGCACCCTAATTCAGCAAATAAATTTATATTTAAGAGATATCAAGATTAGTTTATCATAATGTTTCATGGTAACAAAATATATTTTAGATGCTTAATATTAGTACAAGACCATTTTTTATTGCATATTTTTCATGTTTTATAACACTTGGTCTATTTATGTAAATTTAGATATTTTTGGATAATTTCAATCTGCATTAAACTCTCTTTGGCCTTAATTTATCTATATTTTCCTAGGAACACCTCATATATGTTAGCTATCGACACAAAGACCCCAATTAGACATTCTTTGTTTAGCTTATTATTTATATTGATCGTGTGTGTCTACCTTTTTGTTTACATTATGTAGTTCTCCCTTCATTAGTCCTTTATGTCTTGGCTTAATTACTTGTTCTTTGATTGTGTTTTAACCTAATTTGGAATGAATAACCCTGATTAAGATAAAAAATTGAATGTAGTTTAGATTTTAAAGTATCAAAATCAAGCATGAATAAGAATGTAAACTACTAAAATAAATTTGACAAGAGGCATGTGCTAAATATGAAAATTATTAAAGAGATAAAGACACTTATATTTTTTTATTCTTTGACTAATTGTGATTGAATTGTGATAGTGGGAAGGGTTGAAAATAAGACTATGATTTGATTTTATATAAAATTGTCTGTATGTGAGTGTAGGGTCACTAACATTAGGTTAGGGTATGTCCATTAATGCTAGTGACTAAGGTTGATGTTTCTGTTCTAGAATTATTTACCTCTTTGTGACCATATAGTTTATTATGTCTGCTTTTAATACCTTTATATGTGATCTTGATGCATCATTTTGTGTATATCTCTAAAAATCAATGTCCTCCTTGAAACCCTAGGTATGCTTGTGATTGGTAGAAACTATAAAAAATAAGGAAATATATTGGCAAAACTACAAACCTTTGGTAGAGTTCACATATAATGATAGTGAGAACATCTTAATTGACATGGAACCATATGAAAAAATTTATGGGGGTCCTTGTATAACTCCTTTGAGTTGAGACATACTTTACAAATATGTTTTGATTGGCCCAAATTTGATCGATAACATGGAGGGTTTTTTGTCATATTATGAAACATATCAAAGCATCAACATATCATAACATCAACATAGTTATGCCAATTGTAATATTATAAATATGAGTTATGATTACGTGATAGGGTATTTATACATGTTATAAATCCTATAGTCATAGATTAATAAAATGATTGGCAAAACTACATACCTTTCGTAGAGTTCACATATAACGATAGTCAAAACATCGTAATTGACATGGAACCATATGAAAAAAATTATGGGGGTCCTTGTATAACTCCTTTGAGTTGAGACATACTTTATAAATATGTTTTGACTGGCCCAAATTTAATCTTTAACATGGATGGTTTTTTGTCATATTATGAAACATATCAAAGCAACCCAATAACATCAATATATTTATGCCAATTGTAATATTATAAATATGAGTTTTGATTAGGTGATAGGGTATTTATACATGTTATAAATCCTATAATCATGGGGAATATTGGACATATATCCAAGTTTTCACCCTAATTCAGCAAATAAATTTATATTTAAGAGATATCAAGATTAGTTTATCATATACTTTCATGGTAACAAAATATATTTTAGACACATAATATTAGTACAAGACCATTTTTCATTGAATATATTTCATGTTTTATAACACTTGGTCTATTTATGTAAATTTAGATATTTTCGGATAATTTCAA
Source organism: Torreya grandis (assembly GCA_037957365.1). Lineage (NCBI taxonomy): Eukaryota > Viridiplantae > Streptophyta > Pinopsida > Cupressales > Taxaceae > Torreya > Torreya grandis. The sequence continues at coordinate 5,007,348 of JARHVA010000025.1, read as the reverse complement.
TCCACATTAAACTCTCTTTGGCCTTAATTTATCTATATTTTCCTAGGAACACCTCATATATGTTAGTTATCGAGACAAAGACCCCAATTAGACATTCTTTGTTTAGCTTATTATTTATATTGATCGTGTCTACCTTTTTGGTTAGATTATGTAGTTCTCCCTTCATTAGTCCTTTATGTCTTGGCTTAATTACTTGTTCTTCGATTGTGTTTTAACCTAATTTCGAATGAATAACCCTGATTAAGATTAAAAATTAAATGTAGTTTAGATTTTAAATTATGAAAATAAAGCATGAATATGAATGTAAACTACTAAAATAAATTTGACAAGAGGCATGTGCTAAATATGAAAATTATTGAAGAGATAAATAAACATATATTTCTTTATTCTTTAACTAATTGTGATTGAATTGTGATAGTGGGAAGGGTTAAAAATAAGACTATGATTTGATTTTTTATATAATTGTCTGTATGTGAGTGTAGGGTCACTAACATTAGGTTAGGGTATGTCCATTGATGCTAGTGACTAAGGTTGATGTTTCTGTTCTAGAATTAATTAGCTCTTTGTGACCATATAGTTTATTATGTCTTCTTTTAATACCTTTATATGTGATATTGATGCATCATTTTGTGTATATCTCTAAAAATCAATGTCCTTGAAACCATAGGAATCCTTGTGATTCGTAGAAACTATAAAAAATAAGGAAATATATTGGCAAAACTACATACCTTTAGTAGAGTTCACATATAATGATAGTTAAAACATATTAATTGACATGGAACCATATGAAAATTTTTATGGGGGTCCTTTGAGTTGAGACATACTTTAGAAATATGTTTTGATTGGCCTAAATTTAATCAATAACATGGAAGGTTTTTTGTCATATTATGAAACATATCAAAGCAAACCAATAACATCAACATATTTATTCCAATTGTAATATTATAAATATGAGTTTTGATTAGGTGATAGCGTATTTTATAAATGTTATAAATCCTATAATCATAGATTAACAAAGTGATTGGCAAAACTACATACCTTTGGTAGAGTTCACATATAATGATAGTCAAAACATCTTAATTGACATGGAACCATATGAAAAAATTTATGGGGGTCCTTGTATAACTCCTTTGAGTTGAGACATACTTTATAAATAATTTTTGATTGGCCACAATTTAATCGATAACATGGAGGGTTTTTTTTCATATTATGAAACATATCAAAGCGACGCAGTAAAATCAACATATTTATGCCAATTGTAATATTATAAATATGAGTTTTGATTAGGTGATAGGGTATTTATACATTTTATAAATCCTATAATCATGGGGAATATTGGACATATATCCAAGTTTGCACCCTAATTCAGCAAATAAATTTATATTTAAGAGATATCAAGATTAGTTTATCATATACTTTCATGGTAACAAAATATATTTTAGACGCTTAATATTAGTACAAGACCATTTTTTATTGCATATTTTTCATGTTTTATAACACTTGGTCTATTTATGTAAATTTAGATATTTTTGGATAATTTCAATCCGCATTAAACTCTCTTTGGCCTTAATTTATCTATATTTTCCTAGGAACACCTCATATATGTTAGTTATCGAGACAAAGACCCCAATTAGACATTCTTTGTTTAGCTTATTATTTATATTGATCATGTGTGTCTACCTTTTTGGTTAGATTATTAGTCCTTTATGTCTTGGCTTAATTACTTGTTCTTTGATTGTGTTTTAACCTAATTTGGAATGAATAACCCTGATTAAGATAAAAAATTGAATGTAGTTTAGTTTTTAAAGTATCAAAATCAAGCATGAATAAGAATGTAAACTACTAAAATAAATTTGACAAGAGGCATGTGCTAAATATGAAAATTATTAAAGAGATAAATACACTTATATTTTTTTATTATTTGAATAATTGTGATTGAATTGTGATAGTGGGAAGGTTTTAAAATAAGACTATGATTTGATTTTATATAAAATTGTCTGTATGTGAGTGTAGGGTCACTAACATTAGGTTAGGGTATGTCCATTGATGCTAGTGACTAAGGTTGATGTTTCTGTTCTAGAATTATTTAGCTCTTTGTGAACATATAGTTTATTATGTCTACTTTTAATACCTTTATATGTGATCTTGATACATCATTTTGTGTATATCTCTAAAAATCAATGTCCTCCTTGAAACCCTAGGTATGCTTGTGATTGGTAGAAACTATAAAAAATAAGGAAATATATTGGCAAAACTACAAACCTTTGGTAGAGTTCACATATAATGATAGTGAGAACATCTTAATTGACATGGAACCATATGAAAATTTTTATGGGGGTCCTTGTATAACTCCTTTGAGTTGAGAAATACTTTAAAAATATGTTTTAATTGGACCAAATTTGATCGATAACATGGAGGGTTTTTTGTCATATTATATAACATATCAAAGCATCAACATATCATAACATCAACATAGTTATGCCAATTGTAATATTATAAATATGAGTTTTGATTACGTGATAGGGTATTTATACATGTTATAAATCCTATAGTCATAGATTAATAAAATGATTGGCAAAACTACATACCTTTGGTAGAGTTCAAATATAATGATAGTCAAAACATCTTAATTGACATGGAACCACATGAAAAAACTTATGGGGATCCTTGTATATCTCCTTTGAGTTGAGACATACTTTAGAAATATGTTCTGATTGGCCCCAATTTAATCGATAACATGGAGGGTTTTTTGTCATATTATGAAACATATCAAAGCGACCCAATAACATCAACATATTTATGCCAATTTTAATATTATAAATATGAGTTTTGATTAGGTGATAGGGTATTTATACATGTTATAATTCCTATGATCATGGGGAATATTTGACATATATTCTAGATTTCACCTTAATTCAGCAAATAAATTTATATTTAAGAGATATCAAGATTAGTTTATCATATACTTTCATGGTAGCAAAATATATTTTAGACACATAATATTAGTACAAGACCATTTTTCATTGCATATTTTTCATGTTTTATAACACTTGGTCTATTTATGTAAATTTAGATATTTTTGGATAATTTCAATCCACATTAAACTCTCTTTGGCCTTAATTTATCTATATTTTCCAAGGAACACCTCATATATGTTAGTTATCGACACAAAGACCCCAATTAGACATTCTTTGTTTAGCTTATTATTTATATTGATCGTGTGTGTCTACCTTTTTGTTTACATTATGTAGTTCTCCCTTCATTAGTCCTTTATGTCTTGGCTTAATTACTTGACTTTGATTGTGTTTTAACCTAATTTGGAATGAATAACCCTGATTAAGATAACAAATTGAATGTAGTTTAGATTTTAAAGTATCAAAATCAAGCATGAATAAGAATGTAAACTACTAAAATAAATTTGACAAGAGGCATGTGCTAAATATGAAAATTATTAAAGAGATAAAGACACTTATATTTTTTTATTCTTTGACTAATTGTGATTGAATTGTGATAGTGGGAAGGGTTGAAAATAAGACTATGATTTGATTTTATATAAAATTGTCTGTATGTGAGTGTAGGGTCACTAACATTAGGTTAGGGTATGTCCATTGATGCTAGTGACTAAGGTTGATGTTTCTGTTCTAGAATTATTTACCTCTTTGTGACCATATAGTTTATTATGTCTGCTTTTAATACCTTTATATGTGATCTTGATGCATCATTTTGTGTATATCTCTAAAAATCAATGTCCTCCTTGAAACCCTAGGTATGCTTGTGATTGGTAGAATCTATAAAAAAATAAGGAAATATATTGGCAAAACTACAAACCTTTGGTAGAGTTCACATATAATGATAGTGAGAACATCTTAATTGACATGGAACCATATGAAAAAATTTATGGGGGTCCTTGTATAACTCCTTTGAGTTGAGACATACTTTAGAAATATGTTTTGATTGGCCCAAATTTGATCGATAACATGGAGGGTTTTTTGTCATATTATGAAACATGTCAAAGCATCAACATATCATAACATCAACATAGTTATGCCAATTGTAATATTATAAATATGAGTTTTGATTACGTGATAGGGTATTTATACATGTTATAAATCCTATAGTCATAGATTAATAAAATGATTGGCAAAACTACATACCTTTGGTAGAGTTCACATATAATGATAGTCAAAACATCTTAATTGACATGGAACCATATGAAAAAATTTATGGGGGTCCTTGTATAACTCCTTTGAGTTGAGACATACTTTATAAATATGTTTTGATTGGCCCCAATTTAATCGTTAACATGGAGGGTTTTTTGTCATATTATGAAACATATCAAAGCGACCCAATAACATCAATATATTTATGCCAATTGTAATATTATAAATATGAGTTTTGATTAGGTGGTAGGGTATTTATACATGTTATAAATCCTATAGTCATGGGGAATATTGGACATATATCCAAGTTTTCACCCTAATTCAGAAAATAAATTTATATTTAAGAGATATCAAGATTAGTTTATCATATACTTTCATGGTAACAAAATATATTTTAGACACATAATATTAGTACAAGACCATTTTTCATTGCATATTTTTCATGTTTTATAACACTTGGTCTATTTATGTAAATTTAGATATTTTCGGATAATTTCAATCCACATTAAACTCTCTATGGCCTTAATTTATCTATATTTTCTGAGGAACACCTCATATATGTTAGTTATCGACACAAAGACCCCAATTAGACATTCTTTGTTTAGCTTATTATTTATATTGATCGGGTCTACCTTTTTGGTTAGATTATGTAGTTCTCCCTTCATTAGTCCTTTATGTCTTGACTTAATTACTTGTTCTTTGATTATGTTTTAACCTAATTTGGAATGAATAACCCTGATTAAAATAAAAAATTGAATGGAGTTTAGATTTTATAGTATGAAAATCAAGCATGAATATGAATGTAAACTACTAAAATAAATTTGACAAGAGGCATGTGCTAAATATGAAAATTATTAAAGAGATAAAGACACTTATATTTTTTTATTCTTTGACTAATTGTGATAGTGAGAAGGGTTGAAAATAAGACTATGATTTGATTTTATATATAATTGTCTGTATGTGAGTGTAGGGTCACTAACATTAGGTTAGGGTATGTCCATTGATGTTAGTGACTAAGGTTGATGTTTCTGTTCTAGAATTATTTAGCTCTTTGTGACCATATAGTTTATTATGTCTGCTTTTAATACCTTTATTTGCGATCTTGATTCATCATTTTTTGTATATCTCTAAAAATCAATGTCCTCCTTGAAACCCTAGGTATGCTTGTGATTGGTAGAAACTATAAAAAATAAGGAAATATATTGGCAAAACTACATACCTTTGGTAGAGTTCACATAGAATGATATTTAAAACATCTTAATTGACATGAAACCATATGAAAAAATTTATGGTGGTCCTTGTCTAACTCCTTTAGTTTAGACATACTTTAGAAATATGTTTTGATTGGCCCAAATTTAATCAATAACATGGAGGGTTTTTTGTCATATTGTGAAACATATCAAAGCGACCCAAGAAATTCAACATATTTATGCCAATTGTAATATTATAAATGTGAGTTTTGATTAGGTGATAGGGTATTTATACATGTTATAAATCCTATAATCATAGATTAACAAAATGATTAGCAAAACTACATAGCTTTGGTAGAGTTCACATATAATGATAGTCAAAACATCTTAATTGACATGGAACCATATGAGAAAATTTATGGGGGTCCTTGTATAACTCCTTTGAGTTGAGACATACTTTAGAAATATGTTTTGATTGGCCCAAATTTAATCGATAACATGGAGGGTTTTTTGTCATATTAGGAAACATATCAAAGCGACCCAATAACATCAACACATTTATGCCAATTGTAATATTATAAATATGAGTTTTGATTAGGTGATAGTGTGTTTATACATGTTATAAATCCTATAATCATGGGGAGTATTGGACATATATTCAATTTTTCACCCTAATTCAGCAAATAAATTTATATTTAAGAGATATCAAGATTAGTTTATCATATACTTTCATGGCAACAAAATATATTTTAGACACTTAATATTAGTACAAGACCATTTTTCATTGCATATTTTTCATGTTTTATAACACTTGGTATATTTATGTAAATTTAAATATTTTTGGATAATTTCAATCCACATTAAACTCTCTTTGGCCTTAATTTATCTATATTTTCCAAGGAACACCTCATATATGTTAGTTATCGACACAAAGACCCCAATTAGACATTCTTTGTTTAGCATATTATTTATATTGATCGTGTCTACCTTTTTGGTTAGATTATGTAGTTCTCCCTTCATTAGTCATTTATGTCTTGGCTTAATTACTTGTTCTTTGATTGTGTTTTAATCTAATTTGGAATGAATAACCCTGATTAAGATAAAAAATTGAGTGTAGTTTAGATTTTAAAGTATGAAAATCAAGCATGAATATGAATGTAAACTACTAAAATAAATTTGACAAGAGGCACGTGCTAAATGTGAAAATTGTTAAAGAGATAAAGACACTTATATTTTTTTATTCTTTGACTAATTGTGATTGAATTGTGATAGTGGGAAGGGTTGAAAATAAGACTATGATTTGATTTTATATATAATTCTCTGTATGTGACTGTAGGGTCACTAACATTAGGTTAGTGTATGTCCATTGATGCTAGTGACTAAGGTTGATGTATCTGTTATAGAATTATTTAGCTGTTTGTGACCATATAGTTTATTGTGTCTGGTTTTAATACCTTTATATGTGATATTGATGCATCATTTTGTGTATATCTCTAAAAATCAATGTCCTCCTTGAAACCCTAGGTATGCTTGTGATTGGTAGAAACTATAAAAAAAAGGAAATATATTGGCAAAACTACATACCTTTGGTAGAGTTCACATATAATGATAGTTAAAACATCTTAATTGACATGGAACCATATGAAAATTTTTATGGGGGTCCTTGTATAACTCCTTTGGGTTGAGACATACTTTAGAAATATGTTTTGATTGGCCCAAATTTAATCGATAACATGGAGGGTTTTTTGTCATATTATGAAACATATCAAAGTGACCCAATAACATCAACATATTTATGCCAATTGTAATATTATAAATATGAGTTTTGATTAGGTGATAGGGTATTTATACATGTTATAAATCCTATAATCATGGGGAATATTTGACATATATCCAAGTTTGCTCCCTAATTCAACAAATTAATTTATATATAAGAGATATCAAGATTAGTTTATCATATACTTGCTCATAGTGACTGATTGAAATTTGATAAGAATAGGGTATATTTACTCAATGTGTATTAGTATATATATGTTTAATAGATATGTTCTTAGTTAGTATTAAGTGTGGGTTATATTTATATTTATATGAATCTATTTGGGTAATTTATCATGCCACTTACATGATAGTAAAATAGGCCAACCCATAGGAATGATTTAGTTTTTAAAAAAAAATTAGGCTAGGGTCACTAACTTTATCCATAGGTTAGGTTCATCGATGAAACTATCTGAGCCTCATGTTAGTATATAGGAGATAGGAATGTGGATAAAGTTAACTAGAAATTTTTTAGTAAGTGTTTAATCTATTTTTGTTGAAATTAATTAAATTAATAAATATTGATCTATTAAAATTTGAATTCTAGAGTATAAAACTATAATAATAATAATAATAATAATAAATATGCTAAAAAAATTTAAATAATTTATGATTTATTTCAAATAGTAAATGGGCTTACATATATGTTAACCTCCCGAAACTAGATATTTTTATGACTATGCAAGATGACTATGATTGAAAAATTCTTGATAAGAGCTATGTATTTGTCATTACTAAATTATTGAATTTGATCTGTGATTTCATAAGTATGTAAATGGAGGACATGGGCATAATTCAGCCTATTTTGTTTTCTACAACCATATCCTAGTTGATTGTGTGACTATTTTTTTATTTGGGCATATAAGATTGGTTGTGAGGGTTGATTAATAAATTATGTGATCTGTGTTACCACATATAAGAGCAAAACAATATGGAACCCTATTTATTACACAATAAAAAATATATAAATCAAATGTAAAATGGGGAGAGGGTAAGGAATATAGTTGAGTTATCTATCCTTGGATAACCCTCCTATGGTGGTCGTGTGATCCAAAATTGAAAAACTATATGAATGAAATTAGAATTGTATTAAATGAATGACAATAAATTTTCTATAACTATAATAAAATATGTTCATATTTGGCCTTTGGCTATTACAATTCTATATAATTGAAATTGGAAGAAATAGTTCTCTTCTACTTAGTGTGCAGTATAATTTCTAAGTGACTGATAAAGTATTTGGAGAAGCAATGATGTGATTATATATAGGAATATTTATAATATTTTCACTATATAACTTTTAAAAATGTGTGGGAAAGCCATTTTTAAATGTCTCAATTTAAAAAATTAACTCATAGATCATAGAGGACAAGGTTGCACTAGTGGACATAGCCATAATGTGCCTTATTTGTCATAGTACAAACTTGTCCCAGAAGTCCATAGATTATTTTGACATGTTTGACAATAAGAGTCTGTAAGTTTAATAAGGTTGAATATGACTAAAATATGGATGTATGTATGATATATTGTATGTTTTCAATACAATAGAGGCTCTTTTATAGATTTTGAGTTAGAAAAATGGCTAATAGACCAAATAAGGTAAGGTTGTCATGATTAAACATTGTCAAACACTTAATGATTAATTTTTTATATCTATATATTCCCCCACTTTATTATAATTATAAAATAAAAGTAAATTACTAAAATATATATAACCTAATTTTGTATATGACTTTGTATTTTGATGCAAAGCTTGATCGTGCAAGCTGCCTTATTGTAAATCATACAACAATGCCATTAAAATAAGTTATTGTCCATATTTAAAAGTTTAAAACTTGAATTATGAATTTTTAAAAGAGATCAAATAAAGTATACAACTAAAATAGTATGCAATATAATTTTCCTATAACTTGAAAGTGGAGAAGTGTTTGTTCCCTAATTGAGGCATTTTGAGAAATGTTGAACCTATGGGAAATTGATAATGATCAAGTCTAAAATTTGGAAACCTTTGAATGCTCTTGAGTTAGAAAGGTTGTATGATCCAACTCTCATTTTACTATATATATAACTCTATAAATATTTTAATGGGTGAAACCACCAACTGTGGCTCGATACTTAGAAAAAAATTGACCATAAAATTTAAGTGTCACTAGACTCTAACATGCCCTACTTGTAACATGAGGATGAATCACACCATTCCAGATGGATTTATATTATATTTAAAGCTTTAAAAAAATTTAACTTGAGAAATTTTAAAATTCCATTTATTATCTTGAATATGAATGTGTATCATTCCCTCTGTACTATATTAAATTGCTATTAAATTTCCATTTTAACTTTGAAAATATTGAAACTTATAACTGTTTAAAATTTTCCACTTTGTAATTTTAGGAATAACTGCATGTGCATGTGAAATCCCCCATAATATAAAAATTATGAATTATGTTATAAATTTGAAACTGTATGGTGTTATAAAATTGATATTTTCTCATGAAGACTTGACTTCTCAAGACAATCCCATTATGATGCCCCTCTTTTGAGATGAGGGATATAGCATACAAGTCACATAGACCAAAATAAAAGTTATTTAATATGTGAAAGATTTAATCATGTAGTAGTACTTAATATTTTGAATCTATTGCATCATAATATTCAAATGTAATATTACGTTTATATTTATATATCATTCAATAACATAAGCATGTTGTGCATGATATGTATCATGACACTAAAGTAAGAGTAGAGAATAATAATAATGTATACTATGAATTATGTATCCATAGTAGACAAGAAATGGAAATATAACTAATTTCATATGATGTCGTGTAATTTTCATATAATGTCAAACATAGGGCCCAAAGGAAAATATAAGGAACATGCACATAAACACACAAGGCCAAGGGCCACATGTAAATGGCACAATGATGCTATAAAAGTAAAAATTTGAACATATAAGACCAAGGTCCACACAAATTAAGAAAGAAAGTTTTGTATTACCATTAAATAAAGTGATAAAGAATCATATAAAAAATAAACTAGTGTACATCCACCATATGGATCCATGTCATTGTTAACAAATAAGATTTTCATGTAACACTTGTATACTATTAACAAGTAGAAACACATTTATATGATATGTAGCTCAATATGGTATAAAGTTTTTGGATACATATAATCTATTAGATGTGTTTATCAAGAATGAAAATATGCCCCTAAATCAACAAGGTTGTTTAGGTAAAAGGGAAGCCTGACATAAAAAATCCATGTAATAGTATGTCTTGTATCATTCTCAAAATACATATTAAAAATCAACGTGTAACATGAAGTAATTAATAGATGTAAATAGCTATGTTAGGAATATTTAAAAGTGTTTTAAGGTCATTATTTTGATTTTTTTTAAAATATTTTTATTTATATTTTTAAAATATATGTCTATTTTTTTTTTTCCATATTTGAATTTTTAAGAATTTGTGATTTTTTTCAAAAATTGAATTAAAAAAATTTGTAAAAGTGCTAAAGTAAGGCTTGAATCATAGTGCAGAAGATGGAAGGAAAGTGATATGTCCTCAAGGTATGTGGTTGAAAGTGAATATGTCAAATGCCCAAAGTGAATGTGAAGCCAAGGACTAGAAGAATGCATATATTTTGGTATTTTGATATATATGTGACTACTTTAGTGATGCATATGTTTGAGTCATGCTATAGGGATGAATTTAAAATTATTTTATTACATATTTGCTTTAGAATTTTAAAATTGAATACTTAAGATAATTTTCAAATTTATAAGAACATAAAACATGAAATAATAAATTATTAGTTTATTACTTGCATTTGTAATAGTTGATTCATTATACACATGTTGTTCATTATAATCAATTTCAATTGTTGTATCTTTTTAATCCATACTATTTATGCAACTTAGTTACCGTTTTTGAATTTTTTAAATTAGAAAACTCATGCTAATGATTTTTTGTTATTAATATTATTAGGTTCAAAATTATCAATGATATCTTTAGATTGATATCTTTCATTATGATAATGTTTTGAAATCATTGTGGTTATAATTTGGGAATTTTGAAGCTAAAGAGACTTTTAAAAATTCTTATGGTTCTCATTTGGCAATTTTGAAGCCAAACAAACTTTTTTTGAATTGTCATTTTTTTTGAAATGAAATAGTTCATTTATTTGAATGTTCTTTTAGATTTTCTTGTAATTCATAATAGTTTTTATCATGATTACCATTAAATCTGTGATAAATACAAAATGATTGGCCCTTGATTTTTTCCAATTAATGATAAGGATTCTAATAATTAGAATGTAATTAGATTAATTTTTTATCCAATAATGTGTTTATAATATCATGAGGGAGAGAATTGAGATCGAACTGGAGAGGTTGCATCTTCCATTATATAAAGGAATGATTATGATTAATTAATATGATTGGAACTAAATTATTTTCCTTTATGTAATATTTTTACATTGTCAAAAGTGGATTGAACTTTAGGTATGAGATGAATAACATTAATGTGTGCCTTTTTGTTAGGGAGTGATTTAGTGTATATTATTTTTTTAATTTAATCCTTGTACATAATTAGTAATGTTTACACCAACATGATTTGATTGGATTTCTATATTTGAATCTTATTTCTATAATTCAATGTCTGTATTCATATTATTTAATACTTGAACAACACCAAATTCTTCTTCTAATTCTAAGGCCTCATAAAAAATAGAGATACAAATTGTTTGAATGTATATTAGAGTATCTTATATTTTAATGGATAAATTAGACCTCTATCAAAAATATATTTCACTTACAAATTAGTTTATTGGTAATTTAATTGATGTATAATGGTTTTAATTTTTATAATGTCATCACAAACTTGTTTGGATTTTCCTTGCTAAAAAGAAGGTAACTTTTCATAAGTGACTCTTTATGTACCTTATTTTTAATATATTTTTTTAAAAATTCTTCATTTAGTTCTAGATAGATATTTAATGATCCACTATGGAGGGATTGAAACCAAGCAAGGGAGCATACCTTTAGGCTTTAGGGAATAATTTCAGTAATAGTCAACTACCATTGTGACCATTCATAGTTTTCAATAAAATCTAATATGAAATTAAGGTTGTCATATTTCATCAAATATTGAAAATTTAAATATTTGAAAAGTATAGGGTAAGTGTGCATATAAAATGTTACACATAATAGGATTACCATGGATTGTATTAGAGTCTAACCAAGCATGATATGCTTTACTTTCTAAGGATAATTCACACACTTGGGCTTGAAAAACACCTACATCATGAATTAAGGATGTGAATTATTGGGAAGGCATGTTGATGTTATTAAGAGGGTCATTTATGGGTTGAACTACATTGTTAGTGTTAGACATGGGAACACTAGTTAGAATGGAAGAAGGAGGAAGGATATGGTCCTCCTTGGGTTTAAGAGATTATTTAAAATTTAATATATCATAAATTTGAAAAGGCCTATTGCATTCTATTGATTTAGAGGGAATAAAATTATCACCAATAGAATAAACATGTTTATATATTTTTATTTTCAAAGGGGAACTAGAAACATCATCATGATATTAATCAATATCATTATTAAGCATTTTATCATTTAACTTATTATATAACATATTATCGACACGAGGGGAAATAAAATAAGAAACTATACTAGGTTTAGTAGAAGAATTTTACTAATCAATATATTCATAATAATAATAATCATACCAATCTTCAACATGATCACTATAATTTGCATATTTAACATTAGCATTTGGATCAACAACATTGTCATTTACACAATAAGATGAAATAGAATTGGTATTACTTTTAATGATAAAATGTGGTATTACTTTTAGTTTGCATATTTAATGGTATGCTAGTGAAAAGAAGAGGGAGTTATTAATTATTGGTTAACAAGAGGTAATAATTATGACATGTGGGTGAAATATCCTTCTTTATGCATATATTATGTGAATTTAATTTGTAAGTGAAAATGCAATACAATAAAACAGTGAAATGAATAGAAAAATTAGTTGCAAAAGGATAAGGTTCCTTAGTGGGGGGAGTATGTGGTAATATAAGAGATACATATGTAGGAGGATTTGATTTTATCTAATGAAAAATTCAATGAGGATGGTGAAGATATATCTTAGGTAGACTCTAAAGATGCATCCATGGTTAGTATTAAATAAATATATATAATTCATAGATGTAACCAAAATGAATCTAGAGGATATTTTAATGTGTGATATAAATAATAATACAAAGGGGAGTCTAGATATGTGACCAAAGGTAAATCCAAACAGTAATTTAGAGAAGAATTCAAATATCAATCTATAGGTGTGACCAAAGGTAAATACAAAAAGTAATCTATAAAATAACTGTAAGAGGAAGCTAGAGTTGTGACCAAATGAAAATCCAAAGAGGAAGTTAAATGTATGATTATAGGTAAATTCAAAGAGTAATATAGAGCTATGACCAAAGGTAAATCCAAATAGGTATAAATAGGTATGACCAAAGGTAAATTCAAATAATAAGATAGAAAATAACCCAAAGAGGAAGCTAGAGTTATGACTAAAGGTAAATTCAAAGAGGAATCTAGGGGAGAATTCAAAGAGGGAGCTGGAGGTATGGCCAAGGGTAAATCAAAAGAGGAAGCTAGAGAATAACCCTAAGAGGACGAAGCTAAAGGTATGACCAAAGGTAAATCCAAAGAGGATTCCAAGGGAGAATACAAAGAGGAATCTAAGGGAGAATGAAAAATGGAATCTAGAGGTGTGACCAATGATTAATTTAGAGTATATTCTAGGGTGGACTCTAAATGAGAATATAAAGGAGAATCTAAAGGTGAATATAGAGGAGATTCTAAAGTGAAATATAGATGAGAGTTTGATTGAATAAGCACTTGTTCCCAAGAATAAAAAAATTAACTTTGTTCATTCATTGACATATTATTAAAATCATAATCATCACTAAAATAATCTTCCATAAGTTTTTTATTTTGACGATTCATCTAATCATTATCATAATTAAAAGTCACATCATGAATATAATTTTTTTATCTATAGGATATATAATATTAACATGTTGATACTAACTATACATGATATACAATGAAAATAATTGCAAAAAATAAAAATTATTATAACTAACAAGTAATAACTATGAATATAAAGCAATAAAAATATAGGTATGTTGGGTAAGCTAGGAAAGAGTTTGAATGATTGTGTGGGCTCTCAAAAATACTTGGATGATCATTGGTTATTATAGGCCCAATGGTTTAGATAACTAAAAATAGAGGTATAACCATGTTTATATCAGACTAACCCTCTTTCTGAGGGTATGATCAGAGTAACTTACCAGAGTGATGCTCCTCTTAGTTGCACCAATAAATATGGATAAAAGACACTTCCAATGGTATAAACAAGGGATCATAGGAACTTATGATACACTATGAGGTACATGGAAAATAAAGTAATTTTTATCCCTTAACAAAAATTACTAAATAGTTTTAAAACTATTGGAAAATGGTTTATAAAACAACCATAAGAAAATGGAAAAACAAAATTGAAAGGTTTTTATGTATATATATCAAAAAATTTCAAATAGAGGCCAAAATCAATAAATTACATATTAGATTTATCTAAGGTGACAAGATAAACTTATTTGGTGTCAGATTAAATCTAGGTGAAATAAGCTGAATCTTAATGTGTCAAATTTTATCCAAGGTTGAAGGCTATTTTTTTCTACAAGGAATTTATAGAAAATTTTATGAAAATCTAGGACAAAATTTAAACAAAAAATAAGCAATGTGCTTAAAAAAGGCAGGTTTACCATAATGTTTATTCTATTTTTAGTTGAAGTGAATCAAATTAATAAATATTGAACTATTGAAATTTGAATGTTGGAAAATACACATATAAATATAGTATTGTAAAAAATTTTATAGAATTGGGGATTTTCTAAAAATATTACATGGGACTACAGATATGAAAAATTCCATAAAATAAATGGATTTTTGATAATTGTGCAAGTTGATTAGGACTGAGAACTGCTTGATGAATTTGTGTAATGTGTCATGACCAAATGCATGAAATTAATCTATGACTTAAAAAGTCTTGAAAAAGGAGGATGGGTGCATAGTGAAACCTTATCTATTGATTGTGGTTGTGACTTTTTTGATTGTGTGATTTATTTTATGATTTGAGTTTGTGCAACTACTTATGAAGGTTGACTAATAAATTTTGTGTTCTATGTTACCACTTGGAAGACCTAAAAAATATGAAACCCTGGACCATAAACAAAAAACAAGATATAAATAAAATGACAAATGTCGAAATAGGTAAAGGGAATATCTGAGATATCCTAAAAAACTTAGCATACTAAGAGTGCTACCTATATATCCCAAATGGGCCTCAGTTTGATTTAGTTCTTCCTCATAAGGTGATTGTGTGATTGTGAATATGCAACTATATGATTGAAATTATAATATTATTTGAAATATTTGGCAATGTATTCCCTCTAATAATAATAAACTATATTCAAAGTTGGCCTATAATAGTTATAATGTTGTAAAACTTAAATTGGAATAAATAGTGTTCTTTTGCTCATGTGCAGTATAATTTACAAGTGATTATTAGGTGTGTTTAGAGAAGCATTGATGTGATTATATAGAGGAATATTTATAATATTTTAATTAACTAATTTTATAAAATATGTGGGAGATCCATTTTAAAATGTATCAATTCAAAAAATTTACCATTAGAGTGTAAGAAACAAGGCCAAACTATTGTACAAGGCTATAGTACCTTATCCATCCTAGCATGTACTTATCCCAGAAGATCAAAAACTATTATAATATATTTGACATGAATATTTAAGTTTAATAGGGATGAATGTGAATGAAATAGGTAAGTATATATATTTTTCTTATTTTCTTAAAATAATAAAAGATTTCTTATATATTTCAAGCTAGTGAAATGGTGAATAGACCAAATAAGGTAAGGATGTTTAGATTCAACATTAGAAATCAATAACTGATTAAAATTATGCATCTATATTAAAATAATTATCTATTTTTTCATAAATTGAGATGATCTTTAGGTTATTAATAAAAAATGGGAGCATTAGAATCATAAAAAGAATGTGTATGTGAGATAATGATGTGGAATATATGTGTGTACAAGTCATGTATGGTGAATATAGGTCA
Source organism: Torreya grandis (assembly GCA_037957365.1). Classification (NCBI taxonomy): domain Eukaryota; kingdom Viridiplantae; phylum Streptophyta; class Pinopsida; order Cupressales; family Taxaceae; genus Torreya; species Torreya grandis. The sequence goes on along the minus strand of JARHVA010000025.1, from coordinate 4,990,957 downwards.
AATTTGTCATTATACAAGATTTTTATATCTAAAAATTCTCTTATTTTAATCTATTATTTAAATATATAAAAAATAATAATAGAGTAAAATAATAGAGTAAAAGAATCTTATTTTGTCTATGGGAGATTGATCCAAATGTACAACTTTATTCATATAGGCATGCAATGAAATTGTAGTAGTCAATGTTCATGAAATTTAAAATCTAAAATTGAAAATTAAAAAAAATGTTAAGAGAAAGGAAGGAGTACACATATATGTGAGTAAACCATGTTGCCTTGTAACTTGACAAATAGGATGCTTCCTTGTTGAGTCATTAGGGAATTTTGATTCCTTGCTAAATCACATGGAGAGTTGGGGTGACTATGCTCAAAATTAATGTAACTATACAAGCCCTTAGGTTGGGAAGCTAAGTTCCCTAACCCTCATACATTTATTTTAGTGCTAATACCATTGAGTGTTAGTATACCTAAATTACACTAACTCAAATAAGTGATATTCAACCTCAAGATCGTAATGTGGGAACCAAATAATGGGTTTAATATGGGCAATGCCATGGATGCTGATTATCATTGAACCTAAATGTAAATTACCTAAAAAATCATGAAACAACCACTAAATATGAACTTGTAGATTTAAGTGTTCTCACTACCCAATGCCATTGAATTATATTTTAAAAATAAAAAATTGTGCTAGTTCTTAATGTAAAATATGTAAATGTTCATGAAAAATTATCATGCCTCACTAAATATGTGCTAACTTTAAACTATCATAGTGTATGTGCACATGAACAATCATCATGCCCCACTATATTTATTATGTCAAGTGATATATATTTTTATACATCTATATGCCAAAATTTGAGAACCTATATCTCAAATGTATCTCTATGTGAAAATATGAAATGTATATTCTATAGAACCATGTGAACCTGCATGGAATATCAATCAAGTGTATCCAAACCTATAAGCTATAATTCATGTCTCTATAAAGTGATTGAAAATGCATGGCATATGACACTGTGATATATATCAATATGTAAATATTTTTCAAATATATGAACTACTCTAAATCTATATAATATGTACTATGTACCTAGCATATAATTTTTATGTTCATGGAGACTTGTGTATCCATGATAATCCCAATCATATGGCATATTTTAAGGTGAGGGATGTAGCTTTTAAGTCACACATTTCAAAATAGGAGTTAACTATATCATGTTATGTATAAATATTTAATCATTTAGATTCATGTCAACATGTGGAGAATAATTCAACATATTTATGTATATGTCATCAAGGAATGGATGTATAATATGGAATACAATGCATATAAGTGACATGTCAAGATATATGTATCAATTATGCACATAATAGTAACCATCACTTATATAATAAATGAATAAGCCTATGTACTAGAGTGGTGCATGATATAAATCATGTAACCACACATAAAATGGAGGTGCATGATATGTATCAAAACATCTAATAACTCATGATTCTCGGCAATCTCAACAAGTGTAAAAATATCAATAAGCTTAGTATATAATCCTAGACTAATCCAATCATAAGCACACAATGTCGCACATAAGGCCAAGGGACATAAATAATAGACATAAATATGTCTTAAAAACCAATGCCAAGGAACACAAATAATGGACATAAATATGTCTCAAACACACAAGGAAAAGGGCCACATATCCAAAAGTAACAACATGCAAAAGTAAAAACATCAATGAAACATAGAGCAAGTGAAAACTAGTTTATAACATTCATATATGTTAGTATCATAACATAGTAAAGTATTATATCCATGCATAATCGTATAAGATATGAGTAACTAGAAACACACATGTGATCAATATATATAACTCAACATGTTTAAAGGTCATAAAAATATATAACATGTGATAGTGACCTATGTAATAAGATTCCCCCAACATTTACATGACCACTAGGTATAAGATATTCCAACATTTATGTGTCCATATCTCATTTGTATGTCCTACATCATGCTCATATACCATGAAATGCATCTGTGTATGAAAAATAATATGACATCTAGAAAAAATATTATAGATTACATATATAAATAAATATTATGCTTAAGTAATATTTTTTTATTTTTTAATATTTTGAATGTTTTTATATTTTTGTAATTATTTTAAAATTTAGAAAGTGATAACCAATGATCCCATTAATGGGATAGCTATGTAGGATACTTATATCCTATGAGTGAAAATTAAAATATGTAGGCATATCACAATATGAAAATGAATTGTGCACAATAATGTGGATGTCATAATTATTCATAAGATCACATGTGTGATGAATAAATTTAGAAGGTAGATGACTCTGTGGGTCCACTACATATAGTAGGATAATTCATTAGTTCCTATGTCAATTTTCTAACCTAATGAATTATTTGTGATTCTAGATTAGTACAAGGGATAATATATAATCACCTCTATTATCCTTGAATATATATTTGATGTGAAGACTTCTCTAAAATTGGTTATTTAAGGATATTAAACTCCTCTCCTCTGAGCTAAGCATGTAGAAAGATCTTGCATAGGTTCAACAACTAACCCTACACTATGCTCCTAAATAAGTGTAACAACCAACTATGGTGGTGGTAGGGGTAGATGAGGAGATACTAATGGTTAAATAGATTGTGCATATCTAATGCTTAAAACTAAAACTACCTTGTTGTAACATATATATTTAACACATTGATGTACTAGATATGGTACTAAATAAATTTTCCTATATCCAAACGTGTCCTAATAACATGTCAAAGACCTATATGCTTGGTAAGACTATATATAGTGTAGATACTATAGTAGATCCAACCATAAAAATATATGCTCAAGATTTTTTTATGTCATTCCATCAAATCATTTAAACATTATTATAGTATCTTGTAATTTTTTTTGTGTGTATTCAAGTGTGTTAAGATGTGTCATTTTGTACACAGTTTCCCTTGACCCTTTTTCAACTATGAAATTATGTATGGGTTGATTTTTGACAGAATCATGTATGAATAGTATGTGGAGATCATAATTTCCATAAAAATCTAATTATCATCAATGTGTTCATAGGGTGCCATGGTAATATGCATATAAGTGGATCAATAATTGACTCTATTGGGTGCTCATATGTTCTAGGTGGAGGGTGTGGATTGTATTTATGATGTACTTTAGAAGTATCTTTGGTATCTATTGCCTCATTTTTATGAAATTTATCATTGAATATTTTTAATTTGTAGTTTATAGGTTTGTGGCTTCAACTCTTTTGTAGGTGTTATTAACTAAATATTATTATCATCAATAAAATCTTGTATCTAATGCCTTAAATTGAAACATATGTTTGTATAGTGGCTAGAAGCTCTATGTTAATTTTAGTATTCATTATTATCATAATTCTTTGGTGTAAGTCAGCTTCCATCAATGTCTTGTGGTGGAGGGAGAGGTACGAGGTTGTACTTAAGTAACTTATGTAAAATACATCTACTTTGGAGTGGATAATAAAATCATATCCATATACCCTATAAGGTAAGTATACCCTTCTTTTGTCTCACCAATTTTTACTTCTTAATCATTTTTGTGGATATAAAATAAACCTACCATTCTACCTACTTAAGTCCCTTGAATTCACCATGGATTCATCCTTATATTAATCTAACATGGTGAAACCATGCATAGTAAAACCATACCCTTAGATGAAGACTCCCTAGCTAAAGAAACACTTGTAGAATACACCCCTCTCAAGGATACCCTAGATGACAACCCTTCTAAGGAAGATGATGGCCTTCCATAAAATTAATAAGGTTCCCTGTCCCAAGCCTTGTTAAAACCATTCTTCCCATTTTATAGGTTAAATCCATTCAATCATCCTTCTATGTTCTCACATGCCTCAATAAACAAGAATCCTAGAACTATGGACATTCCGTCAAAGGGGTTGGATCGTAGTAGACTAGAAGACAACAACATTAATCAAAGTAGGAAACTAAGTATGTTCCTATATAAATTGGAAGGCATTGAGATGACTATGTCATCCCTCATAAAATATTAGAATGAACTAAAAGCAGAAACAATCAAGCTCAAATAGAAGTTGGATAAGGAAAAAGATAAGAAAGCCCTCCAACCAGAAAAAGAAGCGAATATTGGATCGAGATAAGAACATATAGAAGACACCCAGCCTTCTTTGAAGGTAAAATAAAGAATCAAAATCCCCCAATTGAAGGAAAAATAGGTCCTTATAAAAGGAACTTCCAAACATTCCCAGGGAAGAACCAACTAGGATCTATTGCTAGAGAAGAACATAGATACTAAACAAGCCACTTCAAAGGATAAATCCAACTTGGAGGACGTATAAAGTTATTTCTTGGGTACTTCTTGTTTATTTTTTTGTCTTGTATACTTTTCCTACTGGTTGTTGTAAGTTTTTATTGATGGTCTTTCATTTGGCAGCATATGGGGATTTCTATCTAGACTTTGTGTCGTATTTTGTCTAAACTTATGGAGCCTTATAAAACTAACTTTATTTTACCTATCAAAAAAAAAAAAAAAAAAAAAACTATTCTTAGGAGTTTATATTTCATTAATCTTGGTATTTGAATCATTCTTTTTATCATTTAAAGTAACCTTACAACTTGGATTTATTTGAAATTTAGTTTTTGAAGTACTATACTTGAGTTTGTTTCAATCTATTAGTTTAACTTCTCATTCTCTCATTGTATGATATAACTCATGAAATACATTTAGAATACTATAAAATCATTGATTGGTGCAAACAATATTTGATTGAATATGTATGTAACTCATTATATTCCATAATGTTGGTCATCTTAGTTAGCATGGTCTTATACCATAGTAAATAATAATTGATTAGATCATTACAGCCTTGTCTAGGTTTGATAGTTTGTGCATAAGATATTTTCTCATCAATGTTGATAGAAAAGTGTGCTAGAAACTGATCTACTAAAGGGTTGAATGATCCAATTGATTAGATGGGGAGGTCATATAGCCACATTAAAAATAGTATTTAATACTTCTTTGGAACAAATTGGTCAACAATATATCATTGGATGTAGAATCTAAGAATTTTTCATGGAAGAATCATAGGTTTGTTTAGGATATCATGAAAGATTAGGACATTAAAATATTATAGGTAAGATATAAGTTAATATCTTAGGGGATAATAGTCTATGAAGAAAGACATTAAAATATATTAAATGATTAGCTCTATATGTACCTTTCTTTAACTACAACACTTTATCTAGCATAGATAAAAGATTTTTCTCAAGGGAACATAAAATAGGCGAGCTTGATGATGTAATATGCATACCCATCATATAATTTAAATAATTCATCTATGTAGGAATAGGTATAAAAACTTATGAGAAGCATTGTGTTTCCCCCCACCTTAGGTGGTCATCATGTATGTGACTAGAGCTATATATGTAGGAATAGTTAAAATAATAGTAGTTTGAACATCTATGATTGGATTTCTAGGTTGATATCATAGATGGGGTTACATTGTTTCCTATATGTACTAGCTTAAGCCAATTGTTTCTATTAATTTATTTCTAAATAAAAAAATTCCATCAAACATTTACATATTTACTTTTATATATTTGGTTAAATATATTTCATCAACCTCATCAAATTTAGTCATATTAGTTTCTTGCTTGTTAGTATTTTTAGATTAAATATTCACAATAACTCCAACAAGGGAATGTGTAGTATTAACATGGAGTAATACAATTTGGATGTCCCTCAAGCATGAATTAATCAAGGCTAATTATTGTTAATTACTAATATCCCACTTATTACTATATAAATATTTCATTCATTTGATTACACAGCTGATCCAAACTACACATCAAAGTATAAAAATATGAAATGATTACAATCATGGATTGAGTTAAAATATGGGTTTATTCATTATGGTCATGTATATAATTTAATATTATTCAGAATTAAAAATTAGGGTGAAAATAAAACCGTATGTAAGAAATATGAAAGTGTATAAAAATATAGGAGAAAAACATAAAGGAAACCTAGGGTTTGTAAATGTTTAAGCTATATAGATTCACCAATATGTTTTACCCTAGTATGGATTGTACAAACCTAATTATGATATACACTTCAATCTAATCTAGATTATAAATTATGACAATTAAGAATGATTTTTAATGTAAACTAATGAAACATATTTGACAAGTGGCATATGATAAATATGTAAATTATTAAATATATCAAGATACTTAGTTTTTCTAATTATATAATTGACTATGACTGACTTATGATAGTGGGAAAGGGATAGAGATAGGCATGTGAATTGTTCAGATCTATAGTTGACTATCTATATGCATAGTGTCATTGACATCAAGATATGGTAGGTTTATCGACAATAGTGATTGTGTTTGATGTTTCTATTCTAGGTTGATTTGGATCTCTTTAACTATAAAATAAACTACGATTACTTGTAACATCTCTATGTGGATGATCTTGACACTTGAATCTATGAATAACTCTAGAAATTATTTTGATTATCCAACCAAATCTATTTGTGAAGGGTGGAAACCTATAAAAAATTAATAAGTTTAATGGGCTGAGTTGACCCTAATCACCCCTATTGATGATTAACCATTGCTCATGTATCTAATATTTTGAAGATGGAATTCAAACCACACATAGAGCTTTCATTACTTGATAATATTTTATCTTAGCTTGGATTGATTTGATTTATACTTTTTGATAACTACTCCTAGTGATTAATTTTCAATTTGGAAGACTGGTATATTTTTTCAATGTATAATGGTGGATAGATGCCTTATATATAAGTGCCAATATATTATTTAGTGTGGGTTTTATTTTTATTAAATTGAGTCCATTTGGGTAATTTATCATGCCATCAACATGCTAAGAAAATGGTCTAATACATAAGAATGATTTAAATTTTAAAATTAATCATTGCTATGCAAGGGTCATAACATCATCCTTAGGTTAGTTTGGTTGACAAAACTATCTAAGTTTGAAAATGGTGTTCAAGAGATAGGAATATGAAACTAATGATCCTGATATGTCTAAGTAAAATATTTGTATATTTTGTCACATATTGAGAGGTTCCTATAGTGATTGAAAAAAATGGGATGTTCGGAATCATATCAAACATGTGGACATGATAAAATGGTTAATAAGAGTAATATATGTGCACAAAAATCATATATGGAAAATATAGGTCAAAGGTGACATTTTAAAGTGCCTAATACTATATTTTAGTATCTACAGATTGTCACTTATCACTATATTCTAGAGTTGGCATATTTACAAATGTCTTAGAGAGCCTTATATATAAAATTATACTTAATACTTTACCCATTAAAATTTCCAAATCTCTTAAAAACCAATTCTATCACATACGAGTCTCATAAAGTATTATCAATAGTTATCAGCCTTCAGTTCTTATGCATCAAATCTTATACATTGATCCTACACTACATCACAATTGTTTCATGTCTTATGCATCAAATCTTGTACCAAAATAAGGCTATTATTGTATTTTATTATCTAGGGAGATGACATGAAGTCCTTTATCTCATTGTATTATAACTCAATCACATCATTATAACTATATAGATCCCTAATTCTAAGTGTACGATATATATAGCTACAACTCCTTAAGAAATTAACTGAGCCAACTAGCGTGCACACTATTTTATGTATACATTGTTGATAATTTCATCAAGATCAAATGATAATAAAATAGGATAATTATAATAAAATTTTGAATCCATAATAAATACCATCATTTGTCTGTGTAATCATATATAAAGTTACATTATGTAAAAAGTATCACAAGACATAATCAACATAGGGGACATAATTGAAAAACATACTCAACCACTATTGATTCTAACTTAGAAATAATAAACTCTTGAAATATTATAACCTATTTTCATATCAAAATAAATTTATATGTATAAATAATTTTATATTTTTAGACTCTATTCCTATTTTCAAATTCAGTGATAACACCAAAACATGTCCATTTCAATTTTATTTTCTTTTGTTTCCATTTCTATTGATTTTTAAATTTTAAATTTATATTGTCTAAATATTTTTTTTGAATAAATATGTATTTAATTTTTTTTTTTTTTTTTTTTTTTTGTGTGTGTGTGTGTGTGTGTGTGTGTGTGTATGTATTTATATATATGTATATGTATGTATATATATGTATGCATGTATATATGTACATATGTGTGTGTGTGTGTGTGTGTGTGTGTGTGTGTGTGTGTGTGTGGGTGGTGTGTGTGTGTGTGTGTGTGTGTGTGTGTGTGTGTGTGTGTGTGTGTGTGTGTGTGTGTGTGTGTGTGTGTGTGTGTGTGTGTGTGTGTGTGTGTGTGTGTCTGTATGTATGCATATATGTGTGTGTGTGTGTGTGTGTGTGTGTGTGTGTACACACACACATATACATATACATATACATACATACATATATGCATACATACATATATACATATGTGTGTGTGTATTATGCACCTTTTTTAACCATTATACATAGTAACATTTACCCATAATGTCACTATATAGTAAAATAAGTTGGTGAAACAAATATTTCAACTATTGAACCTTATGGTTCCTTTCCTAATCATCCTTATATAGTATAATATTAAATTATAAATATGATTATTAGATCTTGGGTTATCCTATTTTTTCCATCATATCCATACATGTTTGTGTCTATTCACCTCTAAAATATAGTTCTTAAAAATTAGTGAACCACTCCATTCTTCAATCATATCCAACTTTAAAGTTTCCTTCTTATTCATCCTTATAGTATCTTATAGACCTATCATATCTAATTTCCATAATATGTTTGTTCCTCATTGTTTTATCATTAGCTCTACTATCCTTCATGTTTACATCTAATCCTAATTAAAAAGGTTAGATCTATAAACCCTACTAGGAAAAGTGTGAGATTAAGTGGTGTTACTTGTGATATTATTTAGCTTCCAATACTTTGTACTCATGATTTATTGAAAAATAAAATGGTTAGATTTAATGATATTCCACCTTATTATATTCAAGATAATGAAGCACATTATTGGAATTATTTTATTTATTTGAATTTTTGTATTGTTTGTGATAATAATATCAACATTTAAAGTTACAATTTTTATACTTATATTGATGTCCCAAATTTTGATCCTATCTTCAAATATAATTTATAACATCTACAAACACCTAAATTATGTCTTTGGCACTTGGATACATCAATTTATAAATACTTTGACATACTTGGAAAATATAGATATATCTAAATCTTGATCAGACTTTCCCTCTATTAGTCTACCCAACCAACCATTATCATAATATATAAGATCAATTTGGTCTAAAAATAAACACCATCAGAATCTTATATAAAAAAATTACATATCTTGGATCCTTATTTGCACTTTTAGGACACTACTGATAAACTTTGAAGTGACAGTTATCAAAGGTGTCATCCACTTATAGGAGTGTCTAAAGTTCTTCAATGACTATTTTTTCAAATTTAGAAATATTCATCAATTTGTCATAGACATGTTTCATGTATCAATTATTGTGGTAAATTAATAAAGAATCACATTATATATACAAATCATCCCTAAGATTATTAGGGATAAGACCTTGGAACATCTCTACATCTCTTATAAATCTTTCACTCTCTTGGAGAATTATTCAAAATCCATATACAATCTTAAATATTCAGGAAGAAACCACAGGGAACTTTATAGATCCAAATTTAAAAATGAAGAGGTCAAATTTCCATGGTGCCAAATGTCAGTGATAAAATATGGGGGAATACATTCTAGATTGTTCATTATTTTATACATTAACACTCACATAAGTGGGAGATCTATTTGAGGTTTGCATAATATTTAGAAAATTGAAATATATGTAATGCTAATAAATTTAATGGGGAGTGGTTGAGGTCAGTCTAACCCAAAATTCTAACTCATTTTAAGGTCTTTTGTGATCAATCAAGCACAACTAGGGTTTTGTAAAAAAAAAGGTAAATATTATGCACCATCTCAAATGATTAAAGATTTCACACATATAGGATTAGACTACAGGTGTAGGTGAAGGATTCCCATAATGTAAAGACCTCAATAGTGTGCAGGGACATTACTAGTAAACCTCAACATTATTGGTTGTCATAGGTGCCTAAGTTTTCTAGAAGTGTCAAGATAGTTTGTTAGACCATATTTAATCCCTACGCATTTGATGAAGCATGTACTAAGTAATTCCACTTTTGGTGATATTTTTTATGTGGTAGATTATAATAATCACCTAAATAATTCATCCTTATATAGTCTTATGACTTTTATATCAAGTAATTATAATATGTATTATCCCTTTTCAATTTAAATTATTGTGTTTATTTCCATCATTTCTACAATGTGTATTAGTGCATAGTTTCAATTATGTTTTATATCTTAGGTGTAACATAATCAAAATAATTTTTTTGAGCCTCAATTTTGATTTAAACATGTAAACCCTAGGTTTTATTCTACATTAGGGTTTCAGTTAGTTTTGGCTTATATAACCTTAAAAACCCATAATATAGATAAAATCAGAGATACCAATGATGAAAATAATAATTCTTTAATATACAGTGTAAACACATAATTTAATCACTAAAGTGCCCGATAATATTTATTCTTGAATCTTTATCTTACTTGTTCCATTCACCATTTCTCTAGACTAGAATCTATAAGAGAGCCTCTATTGACTTAAAAACATAAAAAAATATCATACATACATTCTTATTTTAACCAAATTCATCCATAAACGACTTGCATTCACATGTTAGGCCTTTTTCAATAGTCTTTGTCTTTATGGGATATGATTGTACTAGGTTGGATAGGGCTGCATTACAGTGTTGTCCCCCATTATCCAATGCTAAATTTTTCAAATTAAGACATTTCAAAATGGATCTCCCAAACATTTTGTAAATTTAGTTAGAAAAAATAATCTAAATATTTATATATAAAATCACATCAAGGTGTTCACTTGAAATCCCCTAGCAAGATGATTTAAAATTACTACATTGGGCAAAAGAGCACTATTTTTTCCAATTTAATTTCTGTTTATTAATAATAGTCATAAGCCAAGATTGACTATTGTTTATTACATGAAATGGAGTCCATTATCAATTAATTGTTTTAATAAATATTATAGCTATATTCATATAGTTTCACAATCATGGATCACACAATCATGCTAAGAGGGAGAAATATATTGACCTGAGGTTCATCTTGGATATGTACGCATAAATTATATTTACTAGGGTTTTTAAGGATATATCATGTATTAACCTAACCATATTCCAAATTTTTATATTTTATTTATATCTAGTGCGTGTGTAAGACTAGGGTTTGTCTTTTTCATATATTCAGTACATCTATTCAATTTTTGCATGGAATAAGAGAATAGATCCAAATCAAAAAGTCAGTCACATAGTCAACCAAAATGTGAAAATAATAATAAAAAAGTACACATTATTACCTTATCCTCCTCATGAAGGGTTATCCTAGCATTATTTTTAATTCTATTTTCATATTGACACTATTTCTAGGTATTTTCAAGCAATTTCTAGTTACTGTTAGCTTGCATAGTCATCATGAAATATGTTTTAGGGAGGTTTTCATATCCTTAGGATTATATAGTATATCATATTTTAAGATTAGATTAAGATTCCAACATTTCCATTTCAATAGTTTAATATCAATTAATTTGATTAGTTTAAAATAACAATAGATTAAGCATTCAATTAGTGAACGCATTATTTTCGTAATGTTTCTTGCAATTTGATTAATTTTTAATGTAGGATTTCAATATATTTTTTAAATTTATGACACTAAAATAAAACATCCTTCAAATTTGGATAAATTTTTTGTACAAAATGATTTAAATTTGTTAACCTCGTATTTATGTATGTATTTATACACATACACACACACACATATATATATACACACACACACACACACACACACACATATATACATATACATATATATATATATATACACACACACACACACACACACACACACACACACATATACATATATGTATATGTATACATATATGTATACGTATACATATATGTATATATATACATGCATATATATACATGCATACATACATACATACATACATACATACATACATACATATATATATATATATATATATATATATATATATATATATATATATATATATATATATATATATACATACATACATACATACATACATACATACATATATATATATATGTGTGTGTGTGTGTGTGTATGTATGTATGTATGTATGTATGTATGTACATATACATACATACATACATACATACATACATACATACATATATATATATATATATATATATATATATATATATACATACATACATACATACATGTGTGTGTGTAACATACTACATATTTTTTGACATCTAGGATTACAACTCATATGTGTATGTGTATATGTGTGTATATATATGACACACACACACATATATACATAAAAATATACATACATACATTAATACACACACACAAACAAACACACACACACACACACACACACACATGTAAGTGTGTGTGTGTGTGTGTGTGTGTGTGTGTGTGTGTGTAACATACTATATATTTTGTAACTTCTAACAATACAACTTATATAGAACAATATATTTCTAATCTATATATAATATGGCTACTAATATTAGCAACTAGTTATTCATACATTAATTTTTTTATATTCAAGCAAAGGTTATTCAAATAAAACAAAGTTATAATAAATTAGTTCCTATAAAATACTCTTAATAATTATTACATAAATTTTTTAACCCATAAATTTCTAAATATTCATTTCTGTAGGTTTTTATCACATAATATTACACCATTTTATGGTAAAGGTGATATGGGAGAACATATTAGAACCTTCAATGTAGTATGTTTAGTTTATGAAACTAATTTTAGTTTACTAACAAAGTTTTTTTACAAGGATACTTAAATACTATACCTTGATATGGTTTTATGACTTTAAATCTTGGAAACGTATGTTATTTCAATGTTTTTCCAACTAGTTCTTATCACATTTATCTATCAAAACTAGTTAGAAAATGTCCCAAACTCAAATTAACAACAAAAACAAAGACCTAATAAGCTAATTAGTGACTATGTGATTCAATACAAGAATATGATATAAAAAATGAAAAATAATATGGCTGACAAGTAAATATAATAAATTTTCAAAAAAATGTACTTTCAACCATCCATGAGTCTATTATATTGAAAAGTTTCAATATTTTGATGACATGTGCCATATGGTTAAAGATTATGAGGACAACATTATCACCATGAAGAAATTAAAGTATGGAAATAATGATGCCACATATTTTAATGTTAAATTTTAGATAAACTCGTCTAGTGATACTAATAATGATACTAAAATAATAGTCAATGTGGTTTCATAACCTACTAATATTTTCCCCTTTTTTCTCCTTAATGGAGATAATGTACATGACTATCAGAACCTCCTCAAAGTATGTTGCAAAGAATATTTTTATAAAACCTCATATGAATTCCTCCACCTTTAAACTTTGATATGACAAAAGCCACAAACTAATAATTTTGATATCAATGAATATTTTCATTGGGATAGATGCATAGGAAATTCAGTGAATAGATGTTTTGGTTTAAGACATAAGATCCAAGACCTAATTGATAAAAACACTTTTGAACTTAATTATTTTAACACATTTACTAATTATTTTATTGAAAAACCTAATGAAAAACTTAATAGGTATACTAATCCATTATCAAAATATGTGGCATAATAAATCAAGAATATTAACTTACATTTGACTTACAATGTGCATCATCATATAGATTCCTATACTCCTAAAGTTATGAAGGCTCATCCTATATATGTCCTTATCAATACACATAAAAATACACAAGTACAATGACATCAAATTATATTTTATGACCATGAAAATATTATTGATGATTATATCAACACACATTTTAGTATGTGCCTTTATAGACTTACAACTCGTACATAGCATTATGGTGCACAATGGGTCAAGTGATAAAATATGCATTATGAAATTACTTACTAGCCCAAGCTACAAAAATAGCGAGTTGATTATTACTAAAATATTTCTATGTAAAATGTCAAAAATCTCTTGGTGTAGGTTTATTACCACTCATGGTAGGACCTAAAACTATCGTTGGTTCTTAGTTTTGCCCAACACTAGTGAATTTACATGCTATTACGATTGCACCAAATACATATGTGTAATATAATATTTTTTACATTAATTCTTGAAGTATATCCAAAATTATATTATTTTTATAACTCAATTTGATCCATATGAGTTTCCCATGTAGTTTAATACATTTCATCCTATGATTCCATAATAGATTATTATACAATCTACATAGGTTATGTTGTGATCAACACACTCCACCTTCAAATTTTTCAAATGGGGACCCACTTTGAATTCAAATCTTCTCGATCATGTATTATGTATTACAGGTTAAATTCTAGCTCACAAGAGATTGGCTCTATTTTATCAATGGCTATTCATTTTTTGTTACAATTTTTATAAGAAATACTTTGTTAGAGTGTTAATGTTTTCAAGGTTGGTTTTGGTCTTTCTTACTGTGTTAAATTTGGGCTAGAAGATGATTTGATAGAAGATTATTTGTATTGATATCTTAGACCTTATGTTTTAAAATTTCAAAATATGACCATTGCATGGCTAAGATATGTGTTTCTAATTGAAATATTATATAAATATTTAATGATTTTTAACATCAAAATTCAAGCAAGATTGGCTATGATTATGATTTATTCAACTAATTGACTAATCTAACAACTTTTATAAAGTTATTTATATGTTTAAGTCTGTAGTCTATCTCTGATATCATGAGAGCTTGACACAAATCTTCATCCAACTTCCTTACCTGTGATTTTCAAAGTTATAATTCTACTTTTTATTTGAACAAGTGAGATTAAGCCATACATTTAAATACCACATATCCTTTACTTGTAGCTTCAAAATAACTTTACAGAGTCATTTGGGCACTTGAATGATCATGCCATGTGTCTTCAACCCATTCACCCACATGTACTTTGGTAATCATACATTTTATATGTCTTGGTAGTTATCTAGAGTAGTGTGGGACATCCAAGTTTCACCATATCATTTATTCATAGATAAAATCATCAAGTATTTATCATAAATTCATCTAGTCCAATGAATAAGCTTGGATCATCCATATGGCACTATCCTAATTATCGATTTATAGGTCCTTACATAATTTACAAATATTCACTGCCCTCCAAATGAAATAGATTGCTTTATGTCCATAATATCGGTGATATGAAACCTACAAGACCAAAGTACATAGTCAAAACCTTAAGACCATATAGAGAAATGTAGGTCATCAACATGTCATCATCCCAAAATCCTATGACTTGATTGAGTACAATACATAAGTTAGAGCCCAGGGAGGTCACAACCATCTATGTGGCATGATCTTGAAGTCTTCTGATCTATCAGATGAAGCTACATAGTCAAAATTCAAAATCCCTCTAAAGAAGAGAGATATTTCCAACCAAGTGTTACAATATCACTCACCTGCTACTAAAATAATAAAGTATAAAAGTTAGATCTGCACCCAAAAAGTAAATTACATAATGCCACGTGTCTCCTTTGGAAAAAAATAATCTCACAGACATGAAAGTAAGATTGAAAGCACATAAAAGAGAAATTTGTCATAGTAAGATGACTAAGCATTTGAAATCAATGTAAAATGCCATGTGGTAGTCAGACCTATCAAATTCAATGTTACAACATCAAAATTTAAATGAAAGATAAATAGATGGGTAATATATAAAAATTAATTATCTATAATTAATTGGCACAAAATGGTAACTCAATGCATTCAAGTATCGAGTTAAGAAAAATCTATGTGATACATTTTATTACTAAAATGCAATCAAGTCTAATTGTGTTAGAAGAATGTAAATTCTATGTTGTTAAAGAGTTAATAATAGTAAATCAAGGTATAAATATTTAATAAATACAACAATTGATATGTAATAGAATTAACTCAATTTGACATTTCTAAAAATAGAAATAAATAATGTAAATAAGAACTTATGTAGAAAATGATTGAGATAGATGATCTAGAGATGGGGGTTTGTTTAAGTGTTGATAATAGGACCCAAATGTAAAAACCCCTCTTGGATAATAACAAAATAATTGTAAAGTAGCACCATGTGGTGTTAGTGTCCCTATTTCAGTGGTAGTGTCCTCTATACATAACTATTCAAAGATTTTGGGTGTACCTATGTCTGGGTCTGTCAAGCTTGTTCTTGCATGCATGAGTTCTAGATCTATATTGATGACCTATTTTAACTAATTTTGTGTTCAAACCTTAATCCTTCATGTGGCTATGGCATTTGGTTGAAACAAGTAGTAAAGTGGGTTGTTAGAGGGTAGGCTGGACATCCTTAACACCTTGTTATGATGAGAGTTGCCTATATACCAATACTTCAAAGAGGGATCAAGCCCAATGTATTTATCCTAACCCCTAAGTGTTGGTGTAAATACAAGTGAAGCTAGTGTGGTTATTGAATTGAGTGCTTTGAATGTGCTTAGGACTAGAAACTTGAGTAATCTGAGCTTAAAAATGTTATAGATGGGTATGCAGAAGTAAGGAAGAATAGGGATTGATAACCTTGATTGTGCACAATGTATTCTGAGTTTATATATATAATTTACAACTCATTTCCATATAGTGGATAGATGGCTAAACATCATGTATACATATATATTTAGTGCTTATGTGGGTTCTAAAATAGCTCTAGGTCAATCCTAGGTGGTCTTAGATTTTAAAAGATATTTGTTAGTGTAAAAAATAGGGAAAGGATAATATCACCAAATTTGGGACACTAGTAGCCATGTGGTGCTATTGTCCCTATTATGGCACTAGTGTCTAGATGGTAGAAATTGAGACATTAAGGGATGAGATGTCAGAACGAGGGTCTAAGACTATTTGAGGGATCTCTAGGGATGTTTGTAGCCCACACAAAGACTAGATAAGTGTGAAAATAAGCCCTAAGATAGGTTTAGGGCTAAGGTAGGGATATGTGGTCTCAAGTAACACTTTTAGTATTCAAGTGTCATTTTCAGGTGATTACATTTTCCCTTCTTTATTCTATAAATGCAACAAAGTGAAATGACTATGATAAAGGAAAAATAAGTGTACCTAGACTTACTTAAGAGGCAAAGCCCATGAATCTAGATATGAATATTGAAGCATGATCTAGTACGTGTCTTACAAATAAAACATGCATAAATCAATATTTACTTAAGATGTATCAAAATCAAAGACAAAATTGAGTAAATAAGTAAAACTAAGCAAAGGAATAAGAGAGAGGAAAGAAATAAATACACCTCACTTGGTACATAAACTAATGCATAAAATTGGTAACAACCTATGTGTGTTAATGTATATAGTGATCAATTGGTGAATAACTTAGAATGAGTTGATGGATTGCTCAATCCCCATGTGTGGGTGGCTCAAGAACTCGATCCAATTTTGAATCTATCATTTCCCACCCCTATTTGGTGGATCATGACCTATGAATAACTTGGATTGGATTAATGATGTGTCTAAACCTCTCATGTAGGTGGCTAAAGAACTCAAGGAGGATATGAATCCATCATTTCCTACCCATGTGCAATAGATGCATCTAAAACTAAAATTACATGATTCAATTATAAATGTCTAACTAGAGATATCTAACCAGAGATGTTAGCTCTATATCCACTCAGGTATATTAGGTAGCTTTGGACCACTTAGGAATGCCAACCACTATAGATGGAGTAAGGCATGAATATTTTATGTAACCTATAACATGGTGTATGATGTGTACAACATATGAAATGACATAGATTTTATCATTCCATCTAATCAATTGGTGTGTAAGTGAGCATATGGAAATAATGTGCCATGCACATTCCCCTAAATCTTATATCTAATCATATGGATTCTAGATTGAGTTATAATAATTTATATCTAAGTATCTAAACTAAAAATAGAAATAGTCATGTCACACATGATTCTCCCAATTTAAGTAAATTGGTATGAATCTAAGCTAAACTAAGCTAAAACTGGTAAATATGTAACTAAAATTATGCAATCCTAGACTATAATTGCTCTATGTTTTTGGCCAATATAATTTTTTATGAAATTGAGGCTACTAGATAGTAATACCATATCTTGTATTATAATATTGTATGGCACTAGTGTCCCAATTTAGGTGTTAATATCTAACTATTCTAATTTCTATGCAACTATAACTAATCTTTGTCATTATTTCCCATTATGTTTTCTTTAGTTTGATTTCTATATTTTGAGCTTGTGTGCTAAAAATGTACTTTGTGTGCATTCAAATAGCTTGATCTCTATGACAAACCCCTATGAATGCCCCCTATTTTAAGGGGATTTGTTGAACCTATACAAGAACTATCTTCAAAATAAAAATCTCTACAAAATGTGTGTTAGTTGGAGAATATATGATATCAGTGTAATACAATATAATGTCCATTTATAACATCATAATGTAAGATAATCTGAGTGTAAGTTTGTAATGTGAGATGTATGTTATATCTATCATTCATAAGGATTTCAAAATAGATATAACAATGCATGTGATTATCAAATATGAGTAATAAATGAGTATCTACCTAGGGGGATGGGGCATGATGTGTCGATCATGACACCCAAGTAGGAAGGGTAGATGCATGAGATCCCTCATGGCATTTTAAATTGGAGTGTGGAATAAGAAAGAGATAAATTTCATGGACATGATGCATACAAGAAAGCATACATACAACACACATGAGCATGCAAAGTAGGCCAAGGGGCCATATAATAAGGTACATGGGCACATGTCACTAAATATGAGAAAGCAAGACATACAATGACATGTTTAAATCTCCACATATAAAAACATAAAGAAAGTTGGCTTAGAGCTACATGGAAGGAAATATTAAAATGTTAGCATACAAAAAATAAAGCACACACAAGGACATGGGCATATATACAAATCATACATATAGTGAAAATAAGTGGCATAGAGCCATAGAGTAATGGAATATTCAAATGTCCTTGAATAGAATAAGCATAGAGACATAATCAATGTAAACTAGGAAAGCTAGAAATGAAAATATGCATGAACATGTAATAAAAATCTGTGTCAGAGATGAGAGGTATATATGCTAAGTCTAAAGTAGTATTATCTTGAAAAAACTCTGAGTAGGTGTAGCATGATCAATATCAAGATATTATTATATTAAATATATGATGCAGAGTTTAGAAATATATAACCTAGTAATTGAAACTATGTATGGGGTGCCACTAAATGGGTAAATGTGTGAAAAGAATGTACGTATGATAAAACCAACTATAATAAGATAGTTAGCATATGTAGTGTCTAGAAAATATAAAAGATGTAAACATGGCAATGCATACAATCTATAATTTATTTTTTTTAAGTAAATATTTGAATGTTTTTGTATTTTGGCATATTATATTGTTTTATTATTTTTTTTGCATATAATCTATGGACCAACAACATGAAAATGAAACTATATACAAGGAACAAAAAATAAGGAAAGTATGTACAATAAAATGCTAGAAATAAATGAAATAGTGTAAAACCAAAGGGAAATGTCACTATAGACCCAAGAGCACATCCATGGGATGTGGATAATCAAATAGTGTTTCAAGTGGGAGGTCACCAAATTTCAAATATTTGATTTGTCTAAACTCAAATAAGTCCTCATCCTCATGAATGGTTAGTCTAGATTATGTGCATCTAAATAACATAATGATCTACTATGTAAGATGCCTCCCATGTGGTCATAAGATAAACCACATTAGAATGTGGAGTATCTATATGACACCTTTGGTTCTCATATGTGATATTTATCATGTATAATATAGATCATGTGTCCCTTATTAATGAATGTCAAACCTTTGTTTGATCGATCAACTATGGCATCCATCATCAGTAACCATGTACTACCAAATGTAACATGTATATCAAATCAATGGGACTATCAAGAATAGGCTCTCAAAATCAATGGGAATCTCATAATCAAATTAATGGGAATCTTCAGAATTTTTACAACATATAGGCTATCAAGAAAAGGAGCTAAAACATGCCATACATTGTTAATAGCCTATATGTTGTAAAAATTCTGAAGTACAAGTAGTAGGATCAAAATCATTATCTATAGCAACATGGGGGATGTATCTATTTATAATAAAAATATGGATATTTAATAGATCAGTCTATGAGTATTTATGTTGATGACAATTTTGTTGTGGTGCATATTCCTGTGAAGGTGTAGGTTACATAATCTAAATAGTTCCTTGAGACTTGAACTTATTCAACTTATGTTGTAATGTTGAGCATGTATATGTATCATGTCCTATAAGTCTATGAAAATGATAAAAGGGTTAACCTTCCTATTGTGACAATCTATTGATGGATCTATGACAAAAATTAGGTAATGTCATCAATCCTCTATCAAGTAATACCTATAGAATCTGGTATGGTCTATCATGTGAACTACTCATCTAAATCTATATAAATGGGTCTACATACATAGATGTAAGCATATGTAGAATGAATGGAAGTATCTACCTTTAACTATAACTAAGCAAGTGAGCATGTATCTATAAGAATATGAACTAGTGGTGTTGTCAATGTATAAAAAGGCATGACTGCATTAGAATAATCAAATGTATTCTTCAAGGCCCACTAGTGTGACACTCAATCCAAATAAATAATCATTAATGTCAATAGGTGTTAGATTATCCTTTATGGAAGCTTGGGAATCTATATCTGAGTTATAGATGTATACTTCTAAGTTAAAAAGTAATGGTAATTATGTTATGAGAATCCCAACATCCACCCTATGTGGAGATAGTTGTAATTATAGTTGTACTCTCATGGGTGAAGGTAATTGTGTTTTAGGAAGATCTAGAATAGGTGTAGAAATAGTCATGTTGGATTCACCAACCTCATATGTATACACATATTAAATTTGAATCATGTGAGGTGGAGAATATATAAGAACAAGAGGTTTCCCATATGAAAGTGTAGTCAGGGTGGTAGGCTTAATGACTTACAATATATGAATAGCTGATCATCTATTGGACAAGTGTATAAGTATTCATCATGTAAAAAATTGATGAATTTATGTAAGGTAGAGGGTAAAGACTCCATATCATGTATCCAAGGTCTCCCAAGTAATAGGTTATTATGCAAATGATTACTCATCACCTGAAACTATATAGGTATGGTTTTTATCCCAATCATAATATATAATGTAATAGAACCCAATGTTTGTCTAGGAATGTCATGAAAACCTATGATACTCATATATGTCTTTTAAATGGATGCTATATCAACCCCCATATTCTATATAAATGTGAGGTTGCATATGTTAAGTCCTGAATTACTATCAATTAGAACCCATTTAATAGTGGTGATATTGATTTGTTCTTCAATTAAGAGTAGTAAATTTTGAGCAATAATTAACTATGATGGCAAATCCTCATTGTAAAAACATATAACATCGTTAATTTCCTTGATAGTGTTTATGATAGATGCAAATTAAGTTGGTCTTATATCACAAAGCAAAGATGTATGATTGAGTGTTTGAAAAAGATTATATTTTAAAATAGTTTCCTATTGAAGTAATTATAATATGGATATCTTAACTGATGTGTTTCTCAATTGATCCATAATATCAAATGCTCTATGCTGATCTCTTGGCCCCATTTTAGTGTGTTAGGGATGGGAAGGGATGGTGGGATTACATTGTTCCTATACATGCTAAGGAGGCCTCATGTTCCATTAAGTAAAAAATCAAACCACATGATCTAATGTTTTCCAAGTGTGAGTAGTAGAGGTAGGATATGATTAGAGATAATCAATTGGTCTAGGTTGAGGAAAAACAAAAAAACTCCTGTGAGCCCTTTGTCATTAACCAATAATTGTAGGTAACTCAAAGTGATCCATGTGACAATGATCCTCATAATAATGGGACTCAAAAGAGGGAGGGCTAATGTGTAAAATAAGTTGATCTGTGACATGATCCATGAGAGGAGTGACATATATGTGCATCTTTCTACAAATTATGGGTAATAAGCATGTTAGACAAAGCATAAGACTTTTTACCAAAAAGTAGAAAATGGCATCCATCATGATAATCATGATGTTAGGTTGTAAACTAAAAATAAGTAGATTATCTAAATAAGAAGGGAAACCCTAATGGTGAGATAAGATTTTAAAATAATGTTCTTGAAGTAAGTTAGGTTTACCAAATGTTTTAACCTTTTAGTAATTATAAGAATGCCAATCTTATGTTTTTAAAGAGCTAAGCATAGTAAATCATGATATAAGTATGCAATAAATATAACCACTAATCCGTAACATAATTGACTTAATTTTTCATTTTAAAAATAGAAATAAATAATGTCAATAATAAATTAGCTACAAAACAACTAAGATTGATGATATGGAGGTTGAAACCTAAGATAGGGGTGGTTTGAGTGTCACAAATAGGATCTAGGTGTAAAACCCATCCTGGACAATAGTTCCCTATTTGGATAGTATTTCCATATGGTGCTAGTGTCCCCATTTTGGTGATAGTGTCCTCTATGTAGAATTATTTTGAGTTTTTGAGTGTACCTATGTCTATATTTGTCAAGCCTATTCCTATGAGCATGAGTTTTAGATTGCTATGGATGGACCTATTTTGACTAATTTTATGTGCAAAACCTATTCCTCCATGTGGATAGGGCATATGATTGATACAAGTAGTAAAGTGTGTTATTAGTGGGTTAGTTTGGACATCCCCAAGACTTCACTATGATGAGAGTTGCCTACATACCAATACTCAAAAGAGGGATCAAGTCAAATGTAGTTCTCCCTACCTAATTTTTGGTGTAAATGAAAGTGAAGTTTATATGATTATTCACATGAGTTATTTAAATGTGATTGAAAATAGAAACCTAAATAATCTAAGCTTAGAAATGTTTTAGAATAAGGACTGATAACCTTGATTATGAATAACTTATTTTAAGTTTGTATGTGTAATTTTCATCTCCTTTCCATCTAGTGGTTAGAGTGATAAATTCATGTATATATATTATTTCAATCCTTGTATGGGTGTTAAAAGAGGTCTAGGTTAACCTTAGGTGATTTTAGATTTGAAAATATATCTGTTGGTTAAAAAAGGAGGAAAGAATAGTAGTGCCAAAATTGGGGCATTAGTGTTATGTGGAGTTATTGTCCTTATTATGGTGCTAGTGTCAAGGTGGTAGAACCTGAGGTATGAAAGTCCAAGATGCTAGAATGAGGTTTTATGACTATTTTATGAATTTTTAGGGCCACTTTTAGCCTACATAAAGGTTGGATAAATGTAAAAATAGTCCATAAGATAGGTCTAGGGATAAGGTAGGGCTAGGTGGTCTCAAGTATCACTCTTAGCACTTAAGAGTCATTTTTAGGTGATTACACATTGCTATCAAACTATCCTATGTAAATTATGAATTTGAGCTCCCAAGTCAATAAAGACCCTAAATTTTCTAGTAAACCTTACAATATATTTGGATATATTTTATAGATTACCAATGGCCTCCTCATCTCATGCTACTCATCCATTTGTGTATCCCATCATTAGAAGAATAAATTTTATGGACATGATGTACTTGGACGTGTTAGAACACCAATTTAAACATTATTTAGATGTTTGGGACAAGCTTGATGTATTAGATCTATATATAGGGCATACAAATATCTATCCATAGTCAAAAAGAGATACATTAATGATGTACATGCAATCAAAATAGTAGGCTTACACAATGCTACAAGAAAACTAGAGGTAATGCCTTACATATACTTGCATGATTTATTTATCTATGGCCAAATTTCATGGAGTATACTACATCATAAATGTAGTATGACCCATGTGGTGTATATTTATATGAATTTTTTTGTGAAATACTATATATAGACTCCTAGCCCCTAAAATGAATTATAACTATCATGTTGTAGATGTGTAGTTGTCATCCAACACAGTCTAGGATAAGTTGAGATAGTGGGCCTAAAACACTGATATTTTTATTTGTATTTCATGTATTCCCATAATCAAATTTATACACAGGATAAGAGTAGTTATGGCACTACTAATTAGGTTATATGGCTTCCCTACCATTTCCTAGGTCAATGAGATATGGGTTCCTTTTTCAGACTTTATCTTGAGTTCTAATAAAAATTTAAGCATTAGGTGAATCATTAATGCCAATTTGAAGTTTCAAATGTTTAAACTAGAAAATTTACTATATGAAAACTTCTACATAATGTCATATCTGGTAGAAGTTTGAATCATATAGTGACCTTGTCACAAAATGAGCCTTGGGAATAATTAGAGGAATACACAAAGAACATGATTTATGATGATTTCAGTCTCACACACATATAGAGTTTCAATAAACAAACTCAGGTAATTGCATATATGTTTAATCTAATGGTATACATGTCCATTTATGGACATGCTATGCCCATGTTATAAAAACTAATCAAAATAAAAATCCAAAAGTAGGGGGACTATTGATTTTACACTAAACATACAATGATAAGAATAAAAGGGACCCATGTGTATCTAAAGGGAAATACAACTAGTCTATAAATCAATCCTAGCTTGGACAAGATAAATCCTACTTACACTTTTGATTGCTGATACATTATATATTAAGGGTCATGACCAAGATGGATCTCATAAATCTAACCAAGTGATATATTACCACAATAATATCACTAGAGAGGGTTCTAAATCCTTCAATAGATAAAAACTATGCAATAATCCTAACTAGGTCCCATAGTTTTATGATATGGTTGTGTAAATAGCAATATTAGTAAAGGGCCAACAATCTTATGAAGCACCAATGGTCTTCCCACTCCTTTCGTAGTGCACCCCTTAAGGTGTGCATTAAGAGAGATTGAGACTCGATGGGTTCCTACAAGAGAAAGAGTATCTATAGTTTATAAATTTTTAATATATTGTGTATACATATTCTCCACTCAAATCTCATCACGTGTCATGTAAGTGGAACATGAGATGGTACTTCAATAAAAAAACATAACACATAATGTTGAAGATGAATAAATTATAGTAAAGAGAAAATAAAACAAATGAAAGGACAAAATTAAAAAATACATACCTTTACTTACCTTAGTGATGTAGATAAAATAAGGAGATGCAATCAGTGTGAAGGTGTCTAATGTAGGGAAAATTAGGTGAACTTGTAGAAATTAATGAAAAGAGTAAAAAATTGAAATTTTTGCCACATAGATATATAATAGGTAAACTGTTTCTCTACAATGTCAAGATTCTAGAATATTTTATGATTTGAAAAAAGATCTAGTAGAAATAAAGATATGATCAAAAGATAGAATCTGGTGGTAAATATTTGAAAGGTACTTTTTTTTTTGGTAAGTATTAATAGGGTGAAAAAGAATTCATTTGGTATTTGTACTATTCTAATAAAATAGAGATTTGAGAGACCTATTTTGAGACTAGAGAGCCATCATGGTGAGGAGATGATAGCTAAGATGAGGAAGATGCATAGCAGCTATAACGAGTCTAACACATGTAAGTAATTAGAAATTTCAAAATTTTGAGTATTTTTATTTGAAATGGAGATATATATATATAGAAAATTGATTGGAAAGAAAATTTAGGCACTGAAATGAACCCTGAGAAATTTATAGGTAAACTAAGGTTATAATAGGTTAGTAGGAAGAAGTCAGACCAATAAATAGCCAAGGCATTCATGGTAAATGGGTAAAAATTCATCATTGTGGAAAAACATAGTCAACTTGATTAACTTAGTCTATAAAGAGAGGGAGAATGCCAAGGCCAACTATATAGTAGTAGGCTAATTTAGTATGCTAAAATGGGGCTGACTATATAGTAGTGGGTTAACTTAGTTGGTAAAAGGGGGGTGACTGTATAGCAGTGGGATAATTTATTTTATTTAAGAGATTTGATCTAGTATTGATGTGAAGGGGATGATCTAGTCTAAAAAATAAAGGACATGGCTGATTTAGTATTGAAAGGGCCAATTTTTTATAAATTTGAGAAACTAAATCAAAGGTGGGTGAAGTTTGAATTTTTAAGAATGTATTCTGATATTTTATAGAGATTATAGATGTATTGTTGATTGATAGATCTACTAGAATGATTGATTGACATGGAAAAAGCATGACTACTCACACTAGGCTTTAAAGGCATCATGGAGATGGAGTACATGTCACTTAGTGTTGATCTCATTGTCATTTTCCTTGGAGTATGGGAATGGTTTACAAAAAAATTTTGATGTGTGGTCGATGAAGATACCATTATGTGTGTATCATACTATAAGATGTCCATGCATTATTGGCATTATTGATAGGAGGGACACCAGTGATCACAGGGACACCAAATGATCTAGAAAAGAGGAGATCACTATCTCGATGGATGACATGATCGAATAAGATATACCTAGGATTGAAGGTTATTTTTTTTGATGTATATATCATCAAGATTCTAGACATCTAGAAGGCCATCATTGATCTTATGATAACACAAATGTTGTGCCACAAGTTAGACAACAAGGTACCACTATACATGATAGACATATGTTAACCCATTTTAGATCAGGGAACATTACATGACTTTAGGTCTATCATTTAGTTCTAGCTCATGCATGATATGTGTATACACTTAAATTTCATTTAGTATTAAAATGCACCTAAAATCTATTAATAATTCTTCTTAAAATAATTCATCACATCTCCCTCTAAAATCAAATAATTGAATATGTCAAATTAGTCAATTAAGCACACTTTAAATCATTATTTTAAATACAAAATCCAAATTTTACACATCATCCAAAAATCTTCCACCTTTTTCCCCCTCATCCCAACCAAACCCATAAAGTTATCAACTTATTATGACTCATCCCTTGAGTTGTCAAGAAGCTTGTCTTATTCTTGCTGACTCAACTAACTAATCTCATACTCTCTCAACCATTTGAAATGGTATTCATCTTCATGGGTGAGGACTCATTAGAAACCATTGATTATTTTTATCATTTAATAAATCCAAATAATCCTCCATCATTGGATCTTCCTCTGAAAATATATAAATAAACATGGAAACCTTCATTTTTAAGAGTCCTAAAATAAGATTGAAATCTAGATTTATGCTAGATTTTTATCCACAAGTGAGTCCAAATGAATTCATAAAATCAAAGCATAAAATAGCTCCTTTTTCATCAAAATGTTTCGGATTATCCTTTGCATTGAAAGAGTGAGAGCGACATATTCAAAGATTAAATCAAGTTTACATTACAATGGAGAAAGATTGCACATTTGAAGCATGAGTTTGTGTTTTCTATTTTCTTTGTTTATTGATTTATCTTTGGTTGAATTTAGCTTAGATTAAAATTAGTTCATTTATTAGCACTTCTAAATTTATTACTCACATTTCTGGCATGCTCGATGGGAATTTCTCTCATCTTTTGATCTTCATATTTGCATTTAGGAAGCATTTTTCATTTTATTTTTGGTTTTTATATTTGCATATGCATTTAATCTTGTCTTTTTGAGTGATAGTATAAGCTATAGGTTGTTATTAGACATTTTAAATTTGACTATTTTATTAGACTTTGGAAACATTAATAGAAAAATTGTAGTTATTAGTAGTAAATTTCATCAACTGCATAGAAAAGTTGTTTTATTAGTATTTATTGGTTTTTTTATTAGGTTTACTAATGAAATAATCCTTTTTGGCAACAAAATCATCATTATTAGTAGAGAATTTATCTTTATTAGCAGTGAAATCATCATTTTTAACAACAAATTTGTCAATTTTAGCAGCGAATTCATCTCTATGGGTATCAAAATCATCATAAAGGGTAGTGAAATCATTATGTAAGCATGATTTTCTTTATTTTTTACTTTGGGTATTCCTTTTTTCCTATATTTATTTTATCACATTTTCACTTTCTTGTAACTATGATTTTATTACAGAGAGGTGTCTTTTGCTTTGTTTACATTGTAATTACTTATTTTATTGTTTATTTCCTTGATCCAAGTCTAAGTAAACATTCTAAATTTTTTTTTGTATAATGTTTGTCAAAGATAATCAACAAAAAAGATAAATAAATCAACTAATTTTTTTTAACAAATGCTTTCAATATTATTTTTCAAAGTTTTTAGTGAATACATCACTTTTTATTTTAGCATTCTATTTGTAATTATAAAAAGTGTGTATGCTCTTCCTTTAGCAAGACATTGGAGAAAATACTTGAGAAGTAGAAAAATTTCATAATTTTTTGTATTATCCAATTTGTGTGTTGTTTCTTTGGCATCACATTAATGATGATACTACAAAATTAGAAATATATAATTACTTTTTATTTTTAGTTTTAGGGGATATATTGAATTTGGATTTCACCACCATGTAGTAGGCTAAACCCCATTTACCGATGAGATATATAAATTGAGATCCAGATAATTCAATTAATTTAGCAGGTGTATATTTTAATCACACCATGAGGTGAGGAGATTTCATGATTCAATACCCAAAGTTTTAATATCCACTTAAAAATATTATATTATCTATTGTCAACACATTGAGATCCCTATGGCTATGATGAGCACTTTAGGACAAGATCCAATATTGTGTATTTTCTCTACCTATTTCTTCCATAGTTTTTTTCTAAACCTTAAAACTAGGATAATTTATTTTTATATTTGAATTTAGTGCATCAATTAGTAGTTATCATTAAGAATATACCTTCCACACACCCTCAAAATGGGACTTAATAGACCATGTAAATGGTACAATCTTTCATGGTTAGTGGCATAAAATACTAGGTCATAGCTGATAGTATGAATGAGCCATTTACATTAGAAGGCCCAATAGTCATTCATGACCTTGATCCTAATTTTTCACCTTTTATTTTAAATTTATTAATTTTTTAGAATAAATATCTTATTTTTTGTTTTCTTGTGTTTTATGCATGTCTTTATTTGTAAAATCATTTAGTTGATAATCAAAAAAATTATCATTTTGGTTTTCTAGTTTTTTTCTTTCCTTAATAGCATCATTCATTAAACATGGCTATGTGAAACCATAACTCGATTAATTCAATCACAAATCAAAATCCAAATAATCCATGTTATATCTTAGGGTTCAGTCCAACCATTTTTGATTCAAACATATATTTGAATCAATATCAAATCAATCATTTAACAAACCAAAATCTAAGTTTGAATATGTATTCAAACTCAAATATCAATCAATTAAATCCAAACATGAGTAATTATTCAAGTTTAACAACCAACCTATTAGACCCAGACATCAAACAGTAAATTCTAAACTTGAATACTTATTCATGTCTACCCATAGAACAACATCAGAATTTTACTTTAGGGATAACATTGAAGCAATTTTTAGGCTATGATAATCAAAATTTTCTAAATTATTCTCCCAATCCTACACCATCCCTATATTATAAATATGAATCAAGTCTACTTGTTGAAAAAACTATTCCTATAAACATCAACACCAAAGATGATCATAAAATTGTAAAACTTGCCATATCACTCAATCAAAAAGAAAGGGATGTATTTACACTATTGCTTCATGAGTTATCTAATGTTTTCACATGTTCTTATGTAGATATGCTAGGGTTACATATAGAGTTAGTAGTTCACAATCCTGAGGTACATCTAGATGCAAAACCAATAAAATAAAAACTTTGTAATATGCATCCCAAGATTGCACTACTGGTAAAGGAAGAACTAAAGAAATAATTGGTTGTCAGTTTAATATGTCATATTGACTACGCAGATAGGATATCAAACATTGTACCAATGTCAAATAAAATTTAAGGGATTAGAGTATGAATGGATTTTCATGATATAAATAAATCATGCCCAAAGGATGATTTTCCATTACCTAACATAGATATGATTATCGATTTTACTTCAGGCCATGAGATGTTATCTTTAATGGATGGGTTTTTAGGTTACAATCAGATAAAATTTAATGTTGAAGATCAACAAAAAAAGTGACATTTACAATTCCATGGGGGACATTCTACTATTAGGTTATGCCTTTTGGTTTTAAAAATGCTTGGGCTACATATTAGTGGACAATGACAATCATTTTTTATGACATGCTTAATGATATTATGGAAGGTCTAAATCTAGGAAAGATCACCCTTAGGTGTTTCACCATATTTTTGAGCACATGAGAGAGTAAAACATGAGGTTGAATCCAATGAAATGTGTGTTTGGTGTAATGTAAATAAATTTGATAGGATTCATTATTTTATAGCATGACATTAAAGTTGATCCTTCGAAGATTTCAGATATCATGGATATGCGTCCACCAAAAATCCTTAAGCAACTTAGAAGTTTACAAGGGAAAATATAGGCAATCATAAGATTCATATCCTATCTTGTAGACATCTATCACCTATTCACCTTTTTTTTGAAAAACATATTCCTTTTAAATGGAACAAAAAATTATGAAAAAGAATTTAATGACATCAAATAATATCTTTTAAACTAACCAATGTTAATGCCACTTATTATAGGTCAACCATTTTTTTTGTGCATTTCATCTACTCAATATACACTTGGAAGATTATTAACACAGCATGATGATCATGGGAAAGAACAAGTAGTCTACTACATGAGCAAAACATTGATATCTTATGAGCTACATTAATCTCAAATAGAAAAATCTTGTCTTGCAGTTATTTTTGCTTACCAAAATTTATGGCATTACATGTTTAACAATTAGACAAAAATTATTACCAAGATTGACCTTTATAAATATCTCCTATGCAAAACTGATCTAATAGGTAGGTTGGATAGGTGGGTTATGCTTCTTAGTGAGTTTGATTAAGAGTATGATACCTAAAAATCAATCAAAGGACAAGTTCTAGTAGATGTATAGGCATAAACAATGTTTAATGGAAAACGACCTCTCATGGAAAAATTCCTAGATGATGCAATCATGTCTATAGATGAATCCCTAGTTTAGAAGCTTTTATTTGATGGTTCCTTTACAAATCATGGATCGGGGGTGGGTATATTTTTTGTAATACTTGATGGGGAGTGTATTCCTAAAGAATTCTAGATTGAATTCCCTTATACAAAAAACATAGGCCTCAAGATGAAAATCAAATGGGGAATCCAACATCTCTTAATTTTTATTGATTCCAAGCTTATCATCAATCAAGTAACTAATAAATTCCAAGCTCATGATGATAAACTAATCCCTTATAAGAGGATGGTGGATAGATTAAAATCATATTTTGAGTACATCCAATTTAAACAAGTACCAAAAATAAATAATGGAGAAGTAGATGCTATGGCAACACTTAGATCCCTACTAGATTTGAGCACAAAAGATATTAAATTTCTGGTTGAGTACTTAAGGATACCCAATTATGATACACCCAATTCAAAAATGGTTTGTGAGGTGGTTGGTCCCACTTATCCATGGTACTCCAAATTCTATACATACCTTTATAACTATACTATACCATCTAACTTATCATCTAACCGACATAAATCATTTATTTAATGCACATCTCTCTATTCAATCCTTGGCAACACCCTATATCATCAGGGCTATGGTGGAACACTTTTATGTTGTTTAAATTCTAAATAAACAACTTTAGCAATTAGAGAAGTTCATGAGGGAATTTGTGGATCACATTCAAGTGGTATGGTCCTTAAAAAATATATATATATGAGTAGGGTATTATTGGCCTTTATTGGAAACTAATTCATGCACCTATGTCAAAAAGTGTGTACCTTATCAAAAACATGGAGATATTATGCATAGTCCCTCACAAGATTTACAAACTATCACAACACCTTGGCCATTTTCCACATGGGTGTTAGACCTCATTGGTAGAAGAAATCATAGCTCTTCTAATAGACATAAGAATATTATAGCTATAATAGATTATTTTACCAAGTGGGTCGAGGCAATTTAACTTACTTATGTCACTGGAATTGTCTGTTGCTTTAGTATTCCTTCCACTCTCATTTTTGACAATAGTGAATCCTTCAAAAATAAAGATGGTAAAACTCTTTTCCAAACCTATCATATCAAAACATAGATGGTGCACTCATTACTACCTACAAGGCAATGACCAATCTAAGGCAATAAACAAAAAATATTTTGTGCATTCTTAAGAGAGTTGTAAATGAAGTTGGTTATGACTAGCATACATAGTTATATCTTTTCCTTTGATCATACCACACTAGTATCCACACACCTATGAGGGAAACCCATTATTTCCTTGTTTATGGTAGTGAGTCTATTCTTCCCATTGAGTCCAAGAATTCATCTTTGTGAATATCATTACAACAAATAATATATGAAGAATCATACCAAACTTCATGCCTGAGTGAACCTGACCTCTTGGATGAGAAACGATTCAATGCTTTAAACCATCTATAATTTTACCATAATTGTATTCACTATAACTATAATAAGTAGATTAAATCCATGTATTTTACAATTAGAGATATTGTTCTCAAAGAGAATCAATGGAAATTTTGACCTTAACTGGTTAGGCCTATACATTGTTAGTGCCAAATATGGATTAGGAGCTTACAAACCAGCCATAGAAGATGGAGAGGATCTTAAATAACCTATGAACATCATACACCTTAAAAAGAATCTATGCCTAAAATTATGCTATTATTGATATACCCAAGGTTAAAAGTCAAAAAAATATAAAAATAAAAATAAAAATAAATAAATAAAGGTAAAAATAAATTAAAAATGTGTACATAGAGCATTCAGATGTGAAAACTAGTTTACTATCACTTTGGATAAGTACTATGGTAAAAACTAGGCTTCTAGCATCATGTGTAAACCATTGTCTATAATTACCCTAGTTATTTGGGGGCATAACTTTTCATTCATTCATTGTATATTTCTAAGTTTATAATTTTATTTGTTGTTAGTTGCTTATCCTATAACATGCTAATGTTCATAATTGTTATTATTATATGTGAACTTGCATTCTTGCTCATGATAGTGAACAAAACATTCTATCCCTTATTTTAAAAATTAAAAAAAAAAACAAAAAAAAAAGCACAAAAACATTACAAAAATATCAATCTCAACATAGCTATCTTCTACATCATTCACTCATTCTTGGGTGGGTCACTCGTGTATCTTTTTCATCCATCATTCAAAATTCTTCATCAATCATCTACTTTCTCATCACTTCATGTATTGGGAGAACTACATCTAACCTTATATCCCCACATAGACTTTGTCTAAAGAGGATTATGTAGGTAATGCTTAGATACATTGGGTATCTAGGGTTAGCTCAACCATAATCTTCCCCATCATCCATTTCCTCAACATGGATTAACTTAACCTTCCACTTTTCCCTCGATTATTCAGTTTGTAGCCTCTCTCTTGGCTACATTGGTCTATCCCTTACTTAGATTGATTTTGTTTATAACTTTTTACATCTTTTATTTATTTTTATTTTTGTATTGTTTATTTTCTATATCTAACCATTCACTTGGTTATTTTTATCTATTTCTTTATTCGTATCCATTGAGTTGGTTATTTTACTTCTTTTTATCTCTAGCCATTCCAATGGTTATTTTCCTTTACTTTGTCAATTGTGATCAATTTTTGTTAAGTCAATATTTATTTGGTTGTGTGTCATTCTTGCTTAATATTCTTACAATTATCATTTTGTAGATGTTAAAATCATTTAGATTAATTATTTGTTTTCACATCTTGTTGTTGATTATTATTATTTTTATGTTTAACAAAGATTATTTTGTGAAAATCATATATATTATGGTTATGGTTTTTCTATATCATGATGTAGTAGGTTGTTACATTATTTATTATTTATTTTTGTTTATATGATTAAAAAATCAACATTCATCATGATTATTCCATATCATTGGTGTAATGTGTTTTACGTTATATTAAAAATTATGTTACTCAAAGCTCAAATATTATTGTAAATACAATTCAAATAAAAAAAATAAAGAAATGAAACTATGTCACATTATAAATCCATGTTCTTTACCCAATCATACATAAGTCATACATCCATACTAACTATGTTGAAAGAAATAAAACATGATAATGTAAATCAAAATGTAATAAATATAACCAGTGCTATAATATATCAATAAATCTATCAAATCATATACAAAGTCCATGTAAACCAATAAAAAATTCCATCAACCACATAGTACACAGTCTCGCAAATCATCATATACAAAAAGATACATCTCAAAATATGTATACATCAATGAATCAATCTATAAAATATCCCCTATATCTATATCTTGTCCTATCCCTCAGATAGAGTGTCTAGTCTTGGGAATAGTTCCTTAAAACATGGTTTACCTCATGTAGGGCCCATCACACACTATACTTATCCCACTAACCTCTCTAACTCTACTAGCTAAACTGATTTCATAGATCACATGGTATATCCTCCTCATACAAATTCCTATAATATGTGTCTTGGTCCATGGCCCTCATCACTCTATTCAAAGTGGTAATCTACCCTTGTCCTCTTAATAGTACCCTCACCTCTATAATATTAGTTTGAGATATGTCCCTCTCTTGCCTATAGTGTTATGTCAATGTTGTATAGTCTAGCATGTGGGTCTATACATCATGTGTAATCAATGATGTATCCATGCCATCCCCATCCATACCATATATGACTGCCTATAATCTATCCACCTTAGACAATAATAATCTTATCTTAGTTATTTAATCCCATCTACCATCCAATACACCATGTAATCTAATAACCTCCTAGTGCAATGCATCAACCTCTCTGTCTCGATCTCTAATATCCTCTTAGAGTCTATCGATAAGTGCATGCTCCTCCCTAGATCTTGATGCACATGAAGAACCAGCCACATCCCCTTTATCTATCTAGGTGTCATGTATTGATCTCATAGTCACATAATATCCTACATCATCATCATTCTTGTTATCTACCTCTAGAAATGGAGTCTCCCCTTTAACCCTCTACTTTATATCTAGGTCCATCCATGTGTTAACATAAATATCAACCCCTTCCTCATATAAAATCCCAATATCATCCATGTCTATAATTTACACATCATGTAACTGGTTAGCTTCCATAGTATATCCTTTGCCTCATGATCATGCTCATCCTATATTTATTATCACATCCCTCTTGATTTGGGCTCCCAAATTGTACCTCATGGCTATCTACTTAGGCTAGCCACCAACCTCTACCTCAGCATCCATGTTCATGCATGTGGAATCATAAATCTAACTAGTCTATTGAGCCCACTAGTTTTCATATCTATCAAGAACTCCATCATTAATAACATATCTATGATCACTCCATATAATATTCTATAATTAATTCCATATATGTTTATCTATGGCTAGATCAATGGTCATACCCCACTATGATCTCACCCTCACTGATAGAGCAAATACATGTGGTCTAGTTAGTATATGCTACCTCACACCAAACTATCTCATCACCCAATCTAGGTGATATATCTCTATGATATAATCATGCCTACCAATGATGCAACAAGGAGTCATCAAATAATCTATGTGAATATCCTTATCTGGCCACTAAAACACAATCTCCCTATAAGGTCTCTAGGTGATATGGTCATCACCTAACTCATTGATAACCCTCTTATAAAGGTTTATATCTCCTAAGTGTGTTCTGTGTGTCCCAATAATCATGTGACATACATATTACAATGGCTTATCATCATACCATGTGCTCATATGTCCAACCATCCCCTCTATCACAATGTGCTTCCAACACCAAACCTATAGTAGTGTGGATGGACCTATCTCTATCTAACCAGAGTACACTAAATGATGTAAATCATGGTATAAATGTGTTAATATCATGGAACCTTTAAAAATATTTCACGCATATCCATCATATCTCTAATCACATTTATGAGACCAATAGTACATAGCCTCCCACACTTGTCATGTAGGAAAATGCCACTGATGATAACCATGACTATGATAGTCATAGAATCCATATCTAAACTAGTACAATAGTCTACATCAATCTTGAATCTAATAATAGGCATCAATCCATCACCAAAAATCTTAAATAATGTAATCTCTAATAGACCCTACCCCCAATATACATGTCTACCTTGTATCAGATACCCATAATTCGATACACATCCTCCAATGTAATAGTCATCTCCCCTATTGGCAAGTGAAATTGATGCGGGAGCATCTGCATTCAAATTTGATTTATTATATTTTCCCTCCCATATGCTTTTACTGAGGGGTAATTGTAAAAATAAATAAATAAAAGTAAAAGGTAATGTGGGGCTGTTGAGAAATTAGAGGAGGAATGGTTGAAAATACTTCAACCTTAGAATGTTGTTGAAAATTTAAAAACTGTTTCTTGTTTAATCCTGGCCCAGATTGGGCGTAGAAGTTAGAAAGGAGACAAATTATAGCAAAGAAAAAAAAATATTAAAAAGGGAGGAGAGCGCAGGGCAGAAAGAGAGAGGAAGGTGGCATAGAAGAAAGAAGGAAGGACAGAAAGGAAAAAGACCTCTCATTCAAGGAAAGAGATAGAAGAAGAGAAGGAGAATCTGCACTCTGTTATAGTTGCAAACAGGGCTATGAGTAACAACCTGGTTTTCTTTGGTATGTGAGAAATTTGTCTTGTATTGAATTAATATAATTACAGTCAGAAATTTATTAATGAATGAGTCAAGATTATTTTGTAAGTCCGCACTGAAGTGGCAGTCCATGTCCAGATTATTGAATTATTATCTGATAATCTGATTCTGAGAATGTTGGTCTGCTCAAATAAGTATATGAAATTCTTCTTTACGGAGAGTACAGTGCTACAGCACGGTTGAAAGAGAGGAATACAATGTTTCAGTTTTTAATAGAGGTAGAAACTGTTGTATTTCTGTTAGGGGTCTGCTTGCCCAAAATTATGAATCCTTTCTAAGCAGAGTTGCACTTCCTCCTTTTTAACACGACATACCACCATACTGTGGATCGACTAGAAAGCCAACATAATATATATAGTCATCATATGGTAGAACAATTATTTTGATTGCCACATTGCTTGGCCATTGAATTGCTCATCATCTCTATCCTCCTTACTCTGCCCAACTATAAAGCATCGAACTCCTTGAAAACCTTGGTGTGGCTGCTCAGCGTAGGTTTACAACACGGGAAAGATAGAGTTTCGCCTAAATTGTATGCTAACAGTGAGCGGAATGTATTAGATAAAGTATAAAATGAACTATTAATCCATTTTGAGAACCAAATCCGCAAACCAAAGCGTGACTCATCAGCTGTGTCTACAAGATCAATGCAATTGTCCTATCATTCACAGGAGATTGGGATGCATTCTTTGACTTACAGGTTTAAAGACTAAAACACAATTTTAGAACGCCTTTCAACAAGAAAGGAAGCAGAGACGAGGCGTGAGTTCACTGCCCGAGGTGCCCTACGGTCTGCGAACTAGGAGATTGTAATGCATATTTGTAGTATGTTAAAAGCGCAGAGCATGTTAATATACAACTGGCTGTATGGACGCTTTCTATGCCGAACCTCAAAGTGATGCTTACCCATTTCATAACAATCTATTTTGGCACTCGTGTAATGCAAGAGTAGGAGTCTGCAAGTGACTTAAAGTATTTAATAATACTTCTGTTGTAAGTAGATCCATATTATGCCAATGTATTTTGCAAATCCGAGCCTGTATGAAGGGTCCCTGTATTATACAATAAAAACAGTTTAGCAAAGGCGAGGATTAATTTAAGCTGAACCATAAGGCATTGATATTGATATATAACGCACGAATCCCTCAAAGCCTTCCAAAATTTACAGACTCTGTAGGGTCATTATTTTGTCTTATATCAAGATGGATTGCAGAACCGAGGTTAAGTATAGATCACTTATCACCGCCAGAACTCAATATGGTTTTGTTTTGCTTGATATTGACCTGGACTGATTGAAACCTTGGAATTCTATGTTTAGAATTAACTTTCAGTTATGAGAATTCTTCTTGCCACGAAGTTATGCTATATGTGAAAATTGGCGGCTGGCATGATTTCCCAAAGCTTTCTAAAATCTACGGACTCTATAGGTTCAGGGTGATTTTTATGTGGAAAAGAAATATTAGGTTGGATGCCATCAATTTGGTATCAGAGCTTGAAGCTCTTGGGGACTTAGAAATGGATCATAAGTTATTGTAGAGTTTGGCATAGTTGCATTTGTGAATGATGTTGCAGTTGTGAAGGATTTGGCAAAGAGATCAATAGGAGACATCACTAGAAGACCCTAGGGAGAAAAGGTATGAATAATTGTGCTATTTGATTTGAGTTATTGTGTTAAGAAGAAATCAAGTGAAGAAGTTTCAGGTGAAGAGAAAGGCAGCCAAGCCATTGAGGCTTAAGAAGAAAAAGAAGCCAAGGAAGGCTTAGTGAAGAGAAGCTCTAGAAGAAGAGCAAGTGAATGCTCAGGAAAAAGATCCAAAGCAAGGTAAGCTTGGATTGTGATTTGTGTTTTGTTGAAGAATTGTCTAAAGAGTTGCTGCAGGATTGAGAGAAGAGGATCAAAAGACTAGGATGCAAAAGGCCTAGGTGAGATCACGTGGATTGTCAAAAGACCAGTCAAGGAAAAGGCTTGGGTGAGACAAGGGATCAAAAGACCAAGGTGGAAAAGACTTGGGTGAAGATCTCAGAGATGGAAGCATTGTTGAAAGCACTACAGAGCAGCAAGGCATGTGAGGGCAGCAAGAGGAAAACAAGCATCAAAGGTATGACTAATGTTGAGTTTAATAAAGAAATTGCTAGTTTGAAGAAAGAATTAGCTAAGGTTAAGGATGAGTATGAGTCTTGGATGCAGCTGAATAGGAAAACATGGGTATGGCCAATAAAGAAAAGGTTGCAGTGGCCAATAGATCTCCTAGTAAAAAGGAGAAGAAGGCAAAAGAAGATTGCCATGAAGAGGGAAGCCCAAAGAGGCAAGAAGATAAGAAGGTTGCCAAGTGAGCAGCAAGAGGAAAAAGTTGAGAAGAAGGTTCTCATTGAGGAGAACAAGAGGGAAGAGAGAAAAGAGGAAGTGCCAGGAAGAGCACTTGGAAAGATGAGAATGTCCATTAAGAGGACACTCATGGAGACATTATGGTCTCTTGTTTTTGTATCTAATGCTGTTTTTGAATGGGTAAATGCAGGTATGAGCAGCCTATTGAAGGTCAAGAGAAGGGCCTTGGAGAATGAAGAGATTGGTGCAGGAGAAGACACCAATTGCACAAGTGAATGTGCAGGAATGAGAAGAGAGTTTGCTAAGATGCATTGGTTAATGCATGAGAGAGGAGAGATGGAAGATGAAGATGAATTCCATGATGCCATTGAATGCCAAGAAGAAGAAAGAGAGCAGCCAAGCATAAAAGAAAAAGAAAGGACAGATAATCAAGAAGCCATACAAATGGAGCAGCCCATTAAGGAGGTAAAGTTGAATTCAATAATTGATTCTTCTTATAAGCATGAAACTGTTGAAATGCATGTTAGAGAAGCAATTAGAAAGGTAAAGTTTCCAATTAACCATGGGTATGTGATGCCTAAATGGTGGAAGAAGCAAACTCCCAAGCAAGAGGAGGTGCTAGTACAAAAGTACGAATGCAGGATGCCTACATGGCTTAAGAAGAGAAATGGTAAGAAGGAGAATCTAATGTGGGTGCCTAAGAAGGCAAAGAATGAAGATGTGAGTGTTGAAGCAGCAACACCAAGAAATCAATGGGAAAAGGTAAAAGATGACACAAGCACATGGAAAGGTAAGTCAATTGCTTGCAACAAAAGGGATAATGATTTGTTTGAATCATTTAATGATATTTTTATGGAAAATGAGGAATGTAAAGTGGTTTTAAAGACTAATACGCAGCAAGGAGAGACTTCCAAAGGGATGGAGGATGAGAAAAGGAAAGAATGTGTAGCAGAACAAACAAGATGGCTCCAGGCAGAGATTGAAGAAAGCAAGAAGACAGAAGGTATGAATACTGCAATTGTTTTTGATGAATATACTAATGTGGATGAAGAAGCTGATTTGTATGAAGAAACTCTAAAATGGATGAATGTACTTATAGAAGATGAAACACAATCTGGTCCTAAGTTTGATATAGGACATGAAGATTTGAATGAGTTTGTGTTGAGTGATGAGATGAAGAGTAAGGCTAGTAAGGAACAAGCAATCCTTCAGATCGATAAGCCCAAGTTTGATGAAGATTGTGAGATAGATGAGATCTCACTAAAAGTAGAGTTGAGAATGATAGAGGAGCTGTTTGGTAATGGTGAAGACAGCATTGGAAAGAGTGAGACAATACAAGGACAAAGCAAAGAGTTCAAAATAATTTTGATCAAGAAACAGAAATGTGAAGGCAGCCAAGAGGCTTCATGGCCTCAATATTTTTCTACTAAGGTGGCTTTTGATGTTTTGAATGCAGGTATGGAAGATGAAAACTTTGGAGACACATATGAAAATGAAACATGGAAGTGGGAGATTGCAGCTGAGAAAGAGATGAGAAGAAGAACATACCAGAAGAGGAAGAAAAGCAAGATGAAAGGTAAAGACCAGCAAAGACAAATTCAAGCATTGGCATTGACAAGAAGACCGTGGGATCCAGGCATACAGTAAAGATTAAAGCATGGAGGCAACAGTTCATTTGAACTAAGGTTCAAATCTTTTCTAGAGGGAGAGTATGATGTAGGAGCATCTGCATTCAAATTTGATTTATTATATTTTCCCTCCCATATGCTTTTACTGAGGGGTAATTGTAAAAATAAATAAATAAAAGTAAAAGGTAAATGTGGGGCTGTTGAGAAATTAGAGGAGGAATGGTTGAAAATACTTCAACCTTAGAATGTTGTTGAAAATTTAAAAACTGTTTCTTGTTTAATCCTGGCCCAGATTGGGCGTAGAAGTTAGAAAGGAGACAAATTATAGCAAAGAAAAAAAAATATTAAAAAGGGAGGAGAGCGCAGGGCAGAAAGAGAGAGGAAGGTGGCATAGAAGAAAGAAGGAAGGACAGAAAGGAAAAAGACCTCTCATTCAAGGAAAGAGATAGAAGAAGAGAAGGAGAATCTGCACTCTATTATAGTTGCAAACAGGGCTATGAGTAACAACCTGGTTTTCTTTGGTATGTGAGAAATTTGTCTTGTATTGAATTAATATAATTGCAGTCAGAAATTTATTAATGAATGAGTCAAGATTATTTTGTAAGTCCGCACTGAAGTGGCAGTCCATGTCCAGATTATTGAATTATTATTTGATAATCTGATTCTGAGAATGTTGGTCTGCTCAAATAAGTATATGAAATTCTTCTTTACGGAGAGTACAGTGCTATAGCACGGTTGAAAGAGAGGAATACAATGTTTCAATTTTTAATAGAGGTAGAAACTGTTGTATTTCTGTTAGGGGTCTGCTTGCCCAAAATTATGAATCCTTTCTAAGCAGAGTTGCACTTCCTCCTTTTTAACACGACATACCACCATACTGTGGATCGACTAGAAAGCCAACATAATATATATAGTCATCATATGGTAGAACAATTATTTTGATTGCCACGTTGCTTGGCCATTGAATTGCTCATCATCTCTATCCTCCTTGCTCTGCCCAACTATAAAGCATCGAACTCCTTGAAAACCTTGGTGTGGCTGCTCAGCGTAGGTTTACAACACGGGAAAGATAGAGTTTCGCCTAAATTGTATGCTAACAGTGAGCGGAATGTATTAGATAAAGTATAAAATGAACTATTAATCCATTTTGAGAACCAAATCCGCAAACCAAAGCGTGACTCATCAGCTGTGTCTACAAGATCAATGCAATTGTCCTATCATTCACAGGAGATTGGGATGCATTCTTTGACTTACAGGTTTAAAGACTAAAACATAATTTTAGAACGCCTTTCAACAAGAAAGGAAGCAGAGACGAGGCGTGAGTTCACTGCCCGAGGTGCCCTACGGTCTGCGAACTAGGAGATTGTAATGCATATTTGTAGTATGTTAAAAGCGCAGAGCATGTTAATATACAACTGGCTGTATGGACGCTTTCTATGCCGAACCTCAAAGTGATGCTTACCCATTTCATAACAATCTATTTTGGCACTCGTGTAATGCAAGAGTAGGAGTCTGCAAGTGACTTAAAGTATTTAATAATACTTCTGTTGTAAGTAGATCCATATTATGCCAATGTATTTTGCAA
Organism: Torreya grandis; assembly: GCA_037957365.1. Classification (NCBI taxonomy): domain Eukaryota; kingdom Viridiplantae; phylum Streptophyta; class Pinopsida; order Cupressales; family Taxaceae; genus Torreya; species Torreya grandis. The sequence goes on along the minus strand of JARHVA010000025.1, from coordinate 4,948,457 downwards.
ATCTGAGCCTGTATGAAGGGTCCCTGTATTATACAATAAAAACAGTTTAGCAAAGGCGAGGATTAATTTAAGCTGAACCATAAGGCATTGATATTGATATATAACGCATGAATCCCTCAAAGCCTTCCAAAATTTACAGACTCTGTAGGGTCATTATTTTGTCTTATATCAAGATGGATTGCAGAACCGAGGTTAAGTATAGATCACTTATCACCGCCAGAACTCAATATGGTTCTGTTTTGCTTGATATTGACCTGGACTGATTGAAACCTTGGAATTCTAAGTTTAGAATTAACTTTCAGTTATGAGAATTCTTCTTGCCATGGAGTGTGCCTGGTTTGAGTCTAAAACCACTTCTGAGTTTAAATTTCATCAGAAATGTGCTAGTCTCACTATGACATCTCTGTATCAGTATTATCAATAGATCTGTATCCACTTGAACCTCCAACATCTGTGTAATGTATGATAATTTGCTTGAATTTAATATGCCAAACTCATACTCTATGAGGCTCTCCATCCAAATCATAGTTGTAATCTCTGCTCTTGAGTCACAGGCACTAGTAATACCTCTTACAAATCACATACATTAGCATTTAATTAATTTTTTTCAACATTAAATTCAATATTATCACTACATTTCAATTACTCAACCACAATAATTTAAAAAAAAAAAAAAAACACACATTTTTCACATGTTTCATATTTATCATCCTTATTTTATTCTTCACATAATACTTTTCCTCCTAAATGTTTTTTTAAATTTTTTTAGTGATCTCTGCAAATTCACATTTGATGCTTTCTCACAAATTTTATGTTACCTCAAGTGAAATCGCTTCTCTAACCTACAATTTTGCTAAGGCTAAATAGTGAAATCATTATTTTCACCTAAATCAATTTCACTTTTATGTTTTACAAAATCACTAATAATATTTATGAATTCATCATTCCCCTAATGAAATTTCTAATTTCGATTCTAAAATCTCCATTTTGACAATAGTAAATTAACTTCTTATAACTTTATGCCCTAATTAAGGACAATAAATCCAAACAAAATAAATTTTAAATTCACTTACCATAGGCCTGCTCTTCAAAAGTCTTTGGAATCTCCCCTCCTCACTCACTACAATTAGTGCTTGTGGTGTGGAATATGGTCCATGTTTCCTCTTAGGTCTCAGAGAAAAACTCTCCAATCAATTTTCTTAGCAAAAATTTTGAAAATTAAAATTTCACATATGAATTTCTATACCCCATTTTTTCTACTTATATTCTTCTCACCTACCAAATATTTTTACCCCCCATCTCTTCATCATACTACTTTGTTTATCCATTTTTCAAATTTATGAGATGAATTGAATCAATTTATTTCAAATTTATTTTAAAAATATTATAGCAATCTATATGTGTAAAATAAACACAATCATTTGTAAATTCAATATCTTTTTTCTATTTATATACCCACAACTTGTTATCACTAGGATATATCATTCTCACAACCACTCAATTTACCCGTGCATCATTAGCAAAATATTAAATGTGTAATCTCTAAATGGTTAAACTAATGTTTTTCAAATTCATACTTTAGTTTCAATGAACTAAGGGCAACCTTTTTTCACAACCAACATCTTGTAAGTTTGACACTAGTTTTATAGTAAATTGATTTATCATTCTCCAATCACTTTGTGCATTTTTTATTTTTTTAATTATCAACACTCTACTTCTTCTACTATTCTTTGAAATAGTAATACTTTGCAACACTATTTCAAAGAGGGGAAAATGTAAACACTTAAATTTCATTTAGTTTCAAAATGCACTTAAAATATAATAATAATTTTTCTTAAAATAATTCATCACATCTCCCTCCAAATTTAAATAATTGAATAAGTCAAACTAGTCAATTATGCACACTTTAAATACTTATTTTAAATATAAAATCTAGATTTACATCCCCTAAGTTATCAAGAAGATTGACTTATTCTTTCTAACATAACAAACCAATCCTATACTTCTCTCAACCATTTGAAATGGTCTTCATCCTCATGGGTGAGAAATCATTAGCCACCATTAATTATTTGATCATTTAATAAATCTAAATAATACTCCACCATTGAATCTTCCTCCAAAAATCTATAGATGAACTTGAAAACCTTCACTTTCAAGAGTCTTGAAATCATATCAAAATCTAGACTTATGCTAACAAAGTTCGATTCAAAATTGAATCCAAATGAATTAAATCATAAAATAATTCATTTTGTACCAAAATTATTCCCATTATCCTTTGCATTAAAAGAGTGAACACCACATATTTGAAGTGCAAGTCAAGTTTACATTGCAATGAAGAAAGCTTGAACATTTGAAGCATGAGTTTGTGTTTTCTATTTTCTTTGATTATTGCTCTATATTAGGTTAAATTTAGATTAGATTAAGATTATTTCTTTTCTTATCACTTCTAAATTTAGTTCACATGATATGTATGAGATGTTTTATATAGGGTAGAAGACCATGAGGCTAGTTGTTTTACTGAGTGCTAGATATATAAGAGGTTTTCTATGTATCAACTAGCTAGGTTGCCCCACATGGTTGATGACAAGTTACCTCAGGTGATGATATAAAGACATGACCATATATCTTGGATTGTGACCCATGTGTTATCACTATAGACTATCACATGAGTAGAGATTGTGTGGCATCTATATATGCACATTTTTATTATATGGCATAGTTAGTTGACTATTATTATAGGGTTGGAACATGTGTAGATCATGGCCCACTATAATTCATGAATATATGTACATCTACTGGCATGTTTTCCAAGGAAGGTTAGACTCCCACACCTATCAACTCCCCTAGTAGTGCCTACTTATAGGTATGACATGATAGAGAGCTGAGGGGGATGGGAGAAAGAGGAGTACCAATTGAGAGACCCATGATTAGGCCATGATGTGTGAGACCATGGACTAGTCGAGCATGGTATTAGGTGGCCAGGGGAAGGGATGATATGGATGTGGATATAAGGAAATAATAGGTACCACAACATGCACCATAATAGGCACTATAGCAACAACAACCACCTCATCCATACCATAGACAAAGGCACCATAGATGAGAGTAGGCATAGGTGAGGGTAATAGTACAATCCAAGACATAGCTGGTCCATCAAAACACATCTTAGGAGAGTATCATAACATACATGAGTGGTGACTCCTAGCTTTGCACTGGTGGGGAGGAGATCCATAGAGGAGGCATTAAGGGATGAATAGATAGAGAGACCATGCTCAGTGGGAGATTAGATGGGAAAATAGTGGTTGGTGATACTAAGACTGGTGATAAATGTTACAATTTTGATTTAAGATTTGATATAAGACACTAATTCCATGTGATTATAGTAGATAGATAGATTTTTAGAGCTATTCATGAAAAAATATCTATTTAGTTTTGGTTTTGTATATATAGTGATAGAGGATGTTAGATGGGGATCCTTAGTTATGGCTATGCACCATGACATTTTGGATGTGGTGTTGGCACCATATAACTCCACCACACTAGATGATCATGTGGTGTCATCTAACATAACCCAGATAGGCTAGTTTAGACTAGTGGGAAGGTTATAAGGTAGTTATAGACATGTAGGGATGGATTGTAACCACTGATAAGAGTGAGATATGGAGAGGTACATGCCTAACAGGCTTTGTCTTAAGAGAGAGCAACACACATATCTACCATGGTCAATCTTGGATAAGTGCAAGCACATGTGACCAACTTATAGGGATAGGTAGAAGGTTTGAGATCTTAGATTGCCTCATTACATCATACCATTCAGAGGAGATTTTCCCAAACATCTATGGGCAATGTGCCTAGGATATAGGATAGGGGTGAGGGATCCCAACCATAGATTTAAAGCTATGTTTTTTTAATTTTATACCTTGTATTGTATAAAACATGTGGTACATCTGTCTTCAGTAGCTTGTATGTGACCTAGTGCATTTATTCATCCTATGTGACAACACTTCCTAGGTGGAGTGAACAAGTTTGGTTGTGCCATGTTCACATTAGTGTATCTTCATGTGAATAATCCCATAAATCTTTTGTTCACAATTACCTATAGATATTTAAGCTTGTGCATATCTAATTCCTCTATTAATCAAAGTCATCCAATATGTGTTTCAATCTCTTGCTATCCTTTGCAGAAAATATCATAGTGTTGTAGTAGAGCCTCCAGTGCACACTCGATGGTGTTGTTGTAGATCCTAAAGTGCACACAAAATCTCAAGCCCAACAATTGGGCATCTTCATATATTAAAAAAAAAGTGCCCCATTCACCAAATTATAATGTATAGAGAGCTATAGATTCTATGTGGCCTCTAATTTCAGGGTTTATTATTTTTTTCAAAGTCTTAAAGCTTAAAACATCTTAAATTATGGTTCAAATTTTATTGTTTTTTTTCTTCAGTGTTTATTTCATTTTCTTTTAGTCAATTTTAGAATAATTTTTTTTTTCAAACATTAGAATAACTCTTCTAATAAAAAATGTACTATTGTTCCTTTACATTTTATTATAGATTTTTTTATTTATTGTAAAAATGAAGTAATATTTTTTCACATATTATTATAGAATACTTTATATTTTGTTGTGTTTCTTTTTAGTGTTCATTTGATCTTTTCCAGTCAATTTTAGAATAAAATATCTTTAAATTTTATAGTAAATTTTATAAAAATGTAAGAATATTCCTTCCCTTATTATTATAAAATTCTTTATTCTATTTATTTACAATTAAATCAATTTTTCCCTAAACTTTATATTTATATGAAAGTGACATAAATTTTTTATATATAAAATTAATTATTTTATAGATCCTTAAAATTCATAATGTTTTTAATATATATATATATATATATATATATATATATATATATATATATATATATATATATATATATATATATATATATATATATATCTAAAGATTTTTTAAAGATGTAAGTATTAAACATCAAGGGTATTTTTTTAATCTAGGACTTTAAATATCATTCATATATATATATATATATATATATATATATATATATATATATATATATATGAATGATATTTAAAGTCCTAGATTAAAAAAATACCCTTGATGTTTAATACTTACATCTTTAAAAAATCTTTAGATACCCACCCAAATTTTTAAAATTAGAGAATATAGATATTTTCTCTAAAAATTAAATACATATCAAAGCATATTTTTAAAAAATAGTTAAGCTCAAGTTTATCCTTCATAGATATTTTAGCTTTAAATATATAAAATATTTCACTGAATAAGTTTAGACTTCTAATTAATTTTATTTTAAAAAAACTAAATACATAAAGAACTACAATAGTTTACATTTTCACATTTATCTATCATAATCTCATTAACTTATTTTTAATTCTAATGCGGATTATAACTTGACACAAAATTATATTTTTATATCTATCAATTTTTTTTTAATTTTTATCATGTTGGTACCTTTAAATTAATGTGTAACTAATTGTATTAATTGTCACCATATATATATAATAAATGAAATATATAACTAAAATCCAAATGCATAGAAGTGATATATATTTTTGTAAATATTGTATAAGAATTTTCATTAAAATATGATCCTAATAATATGAAATTGAAGCCACAATGATTATAAAATTAAAATTTTGAGCTAGACAATGATAGATATTGCACCATTAAATCTATTTCAAACTATATTTAGACAAAGCGTTCAATCTAAAAGATCCAAAATTGGAATTTAAATTTTAATATTTTTTTGCATGATATTTTATGTCATTTTTTTATCCTCATATCTCACATTAAAACTCCCACACATCATAAATATATGATCTTTTCTACACTATATTATAAGGAAAATAACGTGGACTTATGATCTTGTACTGAATGGGACAATTCTAGTTTATCAAGTCCCTAGGTGGTAAACAAGGATGCCAGAAAGTAGCAAATTTGATAACAAGAATACATTTAAAGTATAAAAAAATTGTGTTCCATAGTAGATGATATCAATAAAATAATCAATAATATTGGTGTGTGTGAATGACACTTTTAGCTACAATTGACATCAAATTTCATATTTCCCAATATCAGCACATTTGTTTACATCCATGGCTAAAACTAGGAATGGGATAAATTGGAAAGCAAAATAAATTAACTAAAGTGGGGGTAAACCACCACTATATAGACTTTACATTTTATTCTTAACAAATTCTTGTGACCATTAGAAATAATCTAGATAATGGGAGAAAGAGACTATGAAATATGAGAGAGGAACTACTCTATGTAACTAAATAAGGACTTTATAATTCATAAGTTAATGACAGAGATGATATCATTTTATATATTTGTAATTAATTTTGGATAGATAGTATTGAATGCTAAAATTACTTAACATAGACTAAAAGCCATCAGTGCATTTTAGGGAATTAAACTTTTTCCCACTTTGAGAAAGGTCAACTAGTATTCATTAACCAATAAAGCATGTATAACATTATTCTATAAATGAATCTATGAACAATAATTTTTCAATTGTTTAGTTGTTGTAATAATCACTCTTTTGATAATTTAACCCTAAGATAGAAACATATTTTTATGTAACCAAGATAATGTAATTATTTACCATTGGGAACAAAGAAAATCAAAATCCCTTTGGTCTCCATACAATGTAAAAAATCATTCTAAATTTAAACACTATTAATAGGATTATTTATTCAAACTTTTCTTTCAATGTTTTAAATTGAATGCAATTTTTTGATTTTCAAAATTATAACTTGTAATATATGTAACCAAGATTATAATTTGGGTTAAAATATAAAATATAACCTATTTCATTAAATAAATTTGATAATTGTAAATCATATTAACATTTGTTACATAAACTTTAATTTTTAAAAGAAGTATTTTCATCCATAGTTTACATGTATTTTCTCTACAATGATAATATCTATTCTTGTTATTTTCATTAGTAATGTTATCTATATGTTAGTGTTAGATCTTGCACTACACTCCTTCGGTGAGTCTCCATTTTTTTATTACTTCTTATGTTCATATTTAGAGATTGTATATACTTGGATAATGGTTTAAGTTAGTGGGATCCATTTTCAACATGGTCCTTTAGATCATTTAATTTTATATATTATTCATGTGTTCAATTTTTAAAAATATATATTTATTAGAAGTTAAAATAGGAAGAATTCCATAGTATTATTGGGTGTTTTCATTGGAAAAGAATAAAAAATTAACAGTGCCAAATATAAAGAACATTAAAGATATTAGATAGTTTTTAAAAATACAGGCTGGTGTATCATGTTTATTTCAACTAGGTTTGTATCAATTTACATTTACTAGGACATATTGGAGTGGGATTTATAGTCCTTTATTTTATTTGTGTCTCTTTTGCATGGGTACTTTTTTCCCACTGGATTTTCTCTTTTTATTCCACTTATTGAGAGTTGCATTGTATGTGGGTACCTCATCAAGCCCTTTTGTCAAAACCCATCTTTTCTTTTCCACCAACTTAAGCTATGCTTAAGGGGGATATTGGTTTAGGATATTGATTATTCCATTTAATTATTAAATGGATTATTCCTACACTTATAGTTTTAACTTGCTTAGGTGTGATAAGAGGTTAAGTGGGTGAGATGGTGAGTTCCACCTAGAGTTCTACCTGGGGTTGAAATGAGTGCCACTATGAGTTCCATAGTTAGTTACACATAATATAACTATGAGTTATCTAGTGAGTTAACTCCGTTAATCCTTTATATTCCTCTTCACCATGCTATTGTGATTGAGCTAATTAGTGAAAACTAAAGCAAAGCAGTGCAGAAGAGATAGTTTGTAATCAAGGCAATTCAATACATTATGCAATTGTTCCACATCTTCTTCTTTATTTTTGAATACAATTGGAGCCATTGATTTGCATAATTCTTTTTGTGTTACTCTAATAGAAGGCCACATCCTGGCCTATTATAACATGATATTAGAGCTTTAGATTCTAGTAAAAAGCATCAGATTTTAGTTTGATTTCTATTTTTATATTATTTAAATTATTAAAGAAAAAATTACATATTATTCATATTTCATGCTTGTTTATTGGCATATAAGGCCAATATTATAGATTATAGTTAAATATGCCTACAACCATCTAGTTCTCTTTTTAAATCCCTATTATCAGTTGTTTTAACCATGTTCTATATTGGTTCAAACCACATATGCTTCTCATCACTAGATGACTTCTTTATTTTTATGAATTTAATTTTGGTTGTTTATACATGAGAACCTATGGATATTTTATAGCATCTAAATCCTTTTTATCATGGATTTAACTCTTCAATGGATTAGACTTTAACTCCAGCTCAAGTAGTGGATAGAGCTAGCAATATATTACACTCCACTCCTACGTAGATTCTATTTCACCACTACAAATTGTTGGTGGAAGCACACACATAAATAGTGCAAGGTTTGGCATCATCTACTCTAATGAAATACATGAGTCAAGATATTGGGTGTCCTCATTTAGATCATGGTTATGAACTATGCAAATCCGTCAACGTCCTTACTAATCTCCATCCTTTATTGGCTCCAATAGTGCATCGATCTACAAATGGAGAGGTGGCTACAAATGGAGAGCTCACTACTTACTATAGGTTAGATTGAGCCATAGTCATGCTCAATGAACTGGTCCACATTATACTCAGGTCTGATGGTTGTTTGATGAGCATTCACATTGAACCATCAACAAGCTTAGATTTGTGTTCATTATCTCAACATCATCACATAGCCTCCTACAAGTCCTCAATGCTTCATGCCCCTGTCATAATCCTTGCCTCATGACCTATGTATCTTCCAATCATTCTTTATCCTTCATGGAGTCTACACATTATTGTCCATCTTCTATATGTTATTATATCCTTCGAATTGACCTCAGACGCCTCTTTCAGCCTCCATGTCACCATTAGAGCATATACGGAACTAGATTGATCACTTACCAACAAAGGTAGATAAGAGGCGAAGAGAGAAGAAAGACTACAGATCTAAGCTAAACTACCTATTAAAACCACTATTCCTTACATGCATAAGGTGGAGATCTAATCCTTCAACCACCACCTCTACTGTCTATACATGATGTGCATGATGATGGTGTACTTCTAATTTTGTAGACTTGTGTATGCAAAAGTGGTATGAAGTTGTACAATCATCTCTTCTCCTTTATAAAATTCAAAACACTAATTACTAGATAAAAAGAATTAAATAATTAAAGCATGTTTTTATTATTTGTAAAATAGCTTTGCATAATATTTTAATTAAAAACCACTTGTAAGAGGATTCTTTTAGAAAAGTCCATGTAAAGGTGACTAGGTAGGTATTTTTTGACTTTTGCTGATGTGACAGGGTATATAATTTTGTGTCTATTTCAATGGGTGGTTACACAACATGTTTTTTTTTAAACCTATCATGCATTTAAACTTTTAGTGTAGTTTTTAAGGCCATTAATGACAAAAAATGTATTTTGCTATAAATTTTTATTGGTAACTCAAAATTGAGTGCCACTTTTTTCAAAAGTGCATATTTTTAAATCCTATTTCCATTGGTCTAATTATTTTTGTGAAGGAATTTGGTCATCGCTCTCAGAGTGGAAGCGATGGCAGAAAGTGAAGAAGGGATAGGCGGCCCATCGACAGGCCCCAGGAAGGATGTGTCTTTGCTTGGGGCTATTCATCCAGGACAGGAAAAGTTTATTAACAGTGACCGCTCAAAGCTGAGCAAAGTCAACGACTGTTTGTTGAGAAGCCAGGACCGACCTATTTTGGTCATTCCCCCTGATATAGTGCAGGAGGATGTGGAGTATCTTTCCTCAAACACTCTGATATGCAAATTCCTGGGAATTCAAATCTCTTTGACTGCCCTAGAAGCTTGGATCAGGTGTTCTTGGCACATAGAAGGGGATTTCAACATTATGTTGGCAGGTAATAGTTACTTTCTAGTGAATTTTTCTTCTGTTTCGGATCGGAATAGAATTTTTGAAGGAGGTCCCTACTTCTATGAATGGGTGGGTCTTTTTCTCAAACCATGGCATGCGGGGTTTAATTCGGCGGATGAGCTCCCAGCTTGTGTACCGGTTTGGGTTCGCCTACCCAAACTACCCCTAGAATTTTGGCGGGAAGACATCCTCAGGCAAATTGTAGCCATGTTGGGAACCCCAACAGCTATAGCCCATCAATCACTGGAAAAAAAGGTAATTTTGTATGCTCGTGTTTGTGTGGACGTTGATTTGAATAATCCTTTACTAGACTCCATAGAAATTTGTATGGGCTCCTCATCCTGGATACAACAGATAGATTATGAATCTATTCCATTCTACTACCGTATCTGTCATATATACGGGCACTTGCACCGCCAATGCTCTCAAGCTGCCAATTACAATGAAACTGGTCCTAAATCCTTAGCGCCAATAGCTGTGGCTACTGGCAAAGGAACTGGACGTTCGACTTTCACTGATAGTGCAAAACCCAGCCAAATAGGGGGGATAAAGGGAAAAATCCTGTTATCAATGCTAATATGGCACAGGGATCAGCTGAACACAAAGATGTGGAGATGGATGGTTTCATACCAGTTAGGCATTAGGGGAAAGGAAGAAGTCAGAAACATAAGAATGCTGACTGGGAGGCTGATTTGGGTTTCAACAGATTTGAAGCTCTTGACTATATGGCCATTGAAGATGGTATTCCAACAGAGCCCCAGGTGGAAGCGCTTGAGGCAGACAAACAACTCTTGGGACCTAATGAGGTTCAAGACATGGTGGTTCAACCTAGCTTGGTGACCTATTTGAGGATGGAGGAGGAGGCACAGGAGGCGATCATGACCTTCCAGATAAGGAAGCTAGATGGACTGATTTGCTTAAGGAAAATGAAGCTGGCAGGAAAGAAAAAGGACTTGCCTCGGCACTTGGCTTAATGTAGTGACCTTTCAAGAAGGGCACCTCTTCCACTCCTTCTAAAGCCAGGAGAAGAAAGGAGCAAGAAAGGCTCAAACTTGTAGGTGATTTATTGGTGGAATCAGGGGTTGTCAAAACCTTAGATGAGCACTTCCCCCAATCCACTCAATGATTGTCTTATCATGGATTCATAAGGGGTTTAAATAGCTTCCCCAGACAAAAAGCTATGCATAGATTGGTGATGGAACACTCTCCGGATATTCTCTATAATCAGGAGACCAAATTGTCAGTTGATTCATTTTTCACTTGTGTTCCAAACTTCTGGTTATCTGGCCATTGTCAATGTATGTATAGGTGCTTTGGGCAGCTCTGAAGGGATAGCCATGTGCTGGGATCTGAGGAAAATAGTACTAATCCATTGGGTTTCCTGCCTATCGGCTATTTCAATGATTGCCTCTTGCCTTGAAAATGGGGAACTAATTCTGGTGACCACTGTATACGCACCTATGGATACTGAGGGACAAATTCAACTTTGGGCACATATTTGTTTTGTTCGAAGCTATCATCCATACCTTTCATGGATTGTAGTGGGGGACTTTAATGCGGTTCTGAGTTTGGAGGAGAAAAGAGGTGGGTTGACTTGGCTAGGCCCCTCTTTAGATTGCCTTCGCCATAATGTGGAGTGGCTGCATCTTTCGGATGTTAAACCTTCAAATGGGCTATTCACGTGGAGTAATAGAAGGGTAGGTAATGCTACCATCTTTGAACGCTTGGATAGATTTTTTGTTTCTTGTTTTTGACAGTCTAATGCCATCTCTCTTAATTCTGAAATATTGGAATGGAGGGGGTCTGATCACTGGCCTATCAAGCTGTCCACCAGCTATATTGATGGCCCCAAAAAGCCTCCTTTTAAATTCCAACTGATGTGGCTGCATGACCCATCTCTTCATGACCTCATTGGACAGTGGTGGAGACAGGGGAGTCCTGCTTATGGTACTGCTATGTATTCAGTCCTTAAAAAGTTGTAATATGTTAAAAGAAAGCTGCAAATATGGAATAGAAACTATTTTGGCAACTTACATAGTATGAAGAAGAAGGCTCAAGATTGGCTAGATGGGATAACTAGACAAATAAGGGATGATGGATTCACGGATGAGCTTCGGGAGGAGGAAGTTAAAGTAGTTAAAACTTTAGAGGAGTGGGAACTTCATGAAGAAATATATTGGAAGTAGAAGGCTAGGATTGATTGGCTCTAGGAAGGGGATAAAAACATGGCATTTTTCCACAAGTCTATCCAGGGGAGGCATAATAGGAACTTTATCTCTTCTCTTGTGACTCAGGATGGGCTGCACCTTACTTCCACTCAAGATATTAACAGGGAGGCTATTCGGTTCTTTTCAGCCCTCTTCTCTGGAGATCCTCCACCTAAGGAGTTGGCTGAAAACATAGTTTTTTCATGCATACCTTCGTTGGTGATGGCAGAAATGAATGAGTTCCTCATGAGACCGATTAGCTTGGCTGAGGTTGAAGAGGTGGTGTTCAGCATGAAGAGAGGAAAAGCCCCTGGGCCAGATGGATTCCCTGCTGAATTCTTTTAGGACTTTTGGGACATCGTTAAATAGGATATGATAAATGTGATTTAGGAATCATATGCTAACAAAGAAATGCTTAAAGCTCTGAATGCCACTTTCTTGGTTCTGATTCCTAAGCAAGAACAGATTCAGAGACTTGATTTGTTCAGGCCCATTGCGCTCTAAAATGTTGTCTATAAAATCATTTCGAAGTTGATTGCTCAAAGGCTTAAAGGGTACCTTCCCAGACTCATTTTTGAAGAACAAGGGGCTTTTGTGGTAGGCAAACAAATCCTGGACGGAGTGGTTATTGCTTCGGAAGCTATCCACTCTATGAGTACATCTCAGGAGCGTGCCATGTTTATCAAGCTTGATCTTGCCAAAGCTTATGACAGGGTTAGCTGGAGATTTCTGCACAAAGTCCTTCTAGCGTTCGGCTTCAATTAGGATTGGATTGGGTGGGTGATGCGCTATATTACTATGCCTTCCTTTTCGGTCCTTATCAATGGGAATCCGTTGGAGCTCATTGATGCTTCTAGAGGCCTTCGAGAAGGAGATCCTCTATCTCCATACTTGTTTATTATTTTGGCTAAGGGACTCAGGTGGCTTTTTAAATTGCATGTTTCCCAAAATATCCTGCATGGATGGAGGTTGGGGAATGGGATTACTACCCTGACTCACCTCCAATTTTTTGATGATACCATCCTTGCTGGTAGAGTGTGAATTTGGGAAGTAGAATCCTTCCATCACACACTTGACAACTATCTGGAGGCTTTAGGGCAAAAAATTAATGATCGTAAATCCTCTATTTTATTCTTTAACACTCCTGTGCCTATTCAGAGGAGGATTGCAGCCATATTAAGGTTCCAGATTCAATCCCTCTCGGTGATTTACCTTGGAATTCCCATTGTGGTGGGAAGGCAGCCTAGGCTGTTCTGGCAGAATATTTTGGACAAACTTAGGCAAAATGTTAGTCACTGGACTCATAGGTGGCTTTCTACGGTAGGAAGAGTGATTCTTCTTCAGTCTTTTATTCAAGCGCTGCCCATTTACCGTTGTATGGTATAGGCTGCCCCTGTGTACTTCCTGAAGGAATTTGATGCCCTTGCTAGACAATTCCTTTGGAGTGGTAATCTGCAAAATACTAAATGGAGCCTTATCAATTGGGCTACTATGTGTCGTCTTAAGCATGAAGGAGGGCTTGGATTGTGATCTACTATATTGGCTAGTCAAGCCCTTGCTGCTAAGCTCTATTGGAGATGGTGTGCCAACCATTCTTCTCTGTGGGCCCGTATTTTGATTGGTAAGTATTTTCTTGGCATTGATTCCTAGCATTTGCCTAGGCTCCCTCTTGAGGGGAGAGGGTCGATGGTTTGGAAGACTCTTAAGCTTGGCCCTCAGCTTGTTAAAAGCAACTTATTTTGGATTTGCAATAGTGGTATGGAAGCGTTCTTCTGGAGAGACTCTTGGGATGGTGTGCCACCCCTTTTATGTTCTCATCCGCATCTGCAGGCTCTTAGTGATTCTTTTCATACAGCTGGCTGGCATAATGTGGCACACTACAAGGAAGCTTATAGCATGGGCACGACTATTGGTTACAGGTGGAAAGACTCCTCTGATTGGCCACTGGGAGGTTCTGATGAGGAGAGGAGGGAACTTAATATGATTCTTGATTCCAGAGGTTGTAGCTCTATACAAGGGCGTGATGGTCTTGCCTGGGGGGAGATGCTACGAGATAGTATACTATTTCTGTAGGTTATAAGGCCTTGACCAAACAATTCCCTGTCGGTGGACAATTCTTATGGGGTAAGAAACTTTGGAACAGGGCTGCTTGGCCCAAGTGTAACTTCTTTTTATAGCTGCTTACTTACAACAGATGTCTTACATGGGACAATCTGTGTAAGCGGGGATTTTAGGGGCCTTCAATGTGTGTCTTATGTCATAGCAATGAGGAAACAGGTTCTCATCTTTTCTTTCAATGTGAGTATGCTATGCAGATTTGGCATCTGTGGTGGAGCACCTGGGGCTCTCCTTGCTGACATGTTGACTCTCTGGCTGAGTTTTGGGATCGACTTGGTCAAGCTCCTTCAAAGTCTTCTCTCCTCCAAAATGCTTGGCTGGTTGGTCTGTCCTTTATATTCTAGAATTTATGGATAGAACGAAACAAAACAGTCTTCAGGGGAGCATCGCTGGATATGAATGCTCTGTGGATGAAACTTATTAATTCGCTTCAAGAGACCTTGCAAGCGAAGTGTGTGGAGCACAGCGACATAGACCATGAAGAGGCCGCCATATGCTATCACCTGGGCTTGGACCCGACCTCTACCCGTGCGGCTGAGGTGTGTTATCATCGGGCAGCTGGCAATTGGAAGTGCTCAAGGCCTGTGAACAGAATTGGACGTTGGACCCCTCTTGAAGAGGGGGGTATTAAAATCAATCTGGACAGCTCCTCTCATGGGAATCCAGGGGAGGTCGATATAGGTGGCATTGGCAGGGATTGGAATGGAAAAATCTAGTTACTCTTCTCCATTTACAAAGGCCACCAGACAAACAACCTTATGGAAGCCTTGACCATCCTAGAAGCGGTAAAATAGTGATGTCAAAATGGATGAGATAAGATTATTTGTGAATTGGATTCGCAAATCATTATTAATTTTTTGAATAAAAGTGATCCTGGTATGGTGAACTAGCAATTACAGAGAGTTATTCAATAGATTTTGCAATTAAGTACGTCTTTGAATTCAATTTCCTTCACACACATCCCCCATGACTGGAATCACGTTGCGGACTGTCTGGCCAAGTGGGCCTCAGAATATGGGCCCTCCTAGAATATTACTGAACTAAAGATGCTTCCTATGAGTTCTTAATAAATTTTTACCCCTCTTCTTAGTTAATTATTTTTGTGAAATATACTCAGGTTATAAAGTTTTATATTCAAGGGGATTTTGGGCCCTAGTTTTTTTTGCAACGTAGTTCATGCACAGTTTGCTCTCATCTATATGGAATAATTTTTATCCTAGTCTAAAGTCCAACTCTAGAGTGTGCACCATTGTTTTCACTTACTCTAACATTGATTGCTCATTTGTATGCATTCTTGACTGTGCCTGATTTCCTTTTCTTTAGCGTGCTTCAAGGGTTCATTGTAGAGTATTTTGTGTAGTTGTTCACTTCCTTGGTGTCTTATCTCAGTCATGTCAACCTCATTTGAGAGATTATAGATGAGGAGAGTTTTTTCATCTCTAGTGATCCTTCTTGAGAAGGACAATTATTCTTCTTGTCTTACTTACATGGAACACTTGCTCACACACAAGAATTGTATTCCATTTTTATATGGACAAATTCTTGCACCCACTAATATCATTCAGTTCTATAGGTTGTTTAATTCCTGTGACAATGTTTTTTCCACTCTATTAATAATTTTTTTCTT